>JAGXCT010036263.1:0-22248 GCA_022495035.1 Philopotamus ludificatus
TTGTATTCGTCAGTTGACGAATATTCGAAGCCAATATTTGTATTTTAAAATATTTAATAATAAAATAACGATCAATTCCGATATAAATTTTATTATTCAGAGCAAATGAATTTTAAAAATATTGTATGCATTACGAGATTTGTATAATAAATAGGTCATAACAACATTGTTGATGTCCATTGTCTATTTCTCTTTGAATACATTTTCTCAGTGTTGAATAATTTATGAAATTGTTATTTTATGTAATTTAGAATTTTATTGGAATTTCAATTTGGAGTCGGAAAATAATCATCTCCTTATCAAGCGTGAAATATTAGATTATTTTGAATGAAATTAAAAAGAACATCTCAAGAATATGTATTACTAACTTGCTATTAATTATTAAAATAATAAACCGATTTTTCGGTGTAATAATATTATTGCTATTATTTTTTGTGTGCTTGCGATTTTTTATTAGATGAAAAATTGAATTCGGGAAAAAGATTTGATGTATGATCTATTTAATGGGTACAAATTTTACGCATTGCTTACGGGGATCGTGGATTCCAGGTCAAAAGCATTTTTGTGTATGTCCGGGGCGCGACACTACGCGCTTGATTGGCTGTAAATTTTACAATGTTTTGATTTTTCTAGTATTCTTTTTTGGTCATATATTTGATAGTTATTATACAAACAATATATTTTTCATTTTTCATAAAAAACTATTCATACGAAATATTTTATGACTCTTTTACGAAGAGTGTTTTTAGAAATTGTCGACTTTTGTCGGCAATAATTTAATGTTTAATATTTACTACAAAATGAACAACATTTGAGAATTTATTTATTTATTTTACTGTTATAATATTTTGTTTTATTTGTCTGATACTAAGCGCTTTGGTCTGCTGTATTTTTTATAACGTATTGATTTTTTTCAAATATTTTCTTATCAGTAGGATACTTAATTTTATTTTTGAAGAATAAATTCTTATTGGTGTCATATCGTATCGTAACATTCGGAGATATAAAAACAGTTGATCTTGAAATTTCCCACTAAAGCCTTCTATATAAATATTCGAAATTCAACATTCAAAAGACAATGTTTTATAAAAGTTTCCAAAAAGTTTGGTGACCCCTGCTATACGATATAAATTATTGTTTATACATTAACTAAGAAGTAAATGTTTAAGTTCAAGTAATTAAATTTTCAGCTCAATATCTTGATTAATGAAAGAGTTATGATTGTTTTTGTAAAAAACGACGTTTCACCAAGTTTCGGCGAATGGGCCCCTAACTCAGCGCATGTTTGTCCGCGATTCATTCCGTGTTAATCATGATATAATCAAATATTTTCAAGAAAAAATCCTCCTATATCGCGCTCCCTCCTATAGTGCGCTGTATGCAGCAGTACTTCTTATTGTGTTTCCTTCTGGATTGCCGTGTTCTACAAAACGCTAAATTTTCAATGTCAAATAAATACTGAATAATTAAATTAATTTTGTAAAGGTATATAGAGCGAATTTTTATAGCGTGGTCCCTATTTCGGCGCTATAGAAGGGTATACTGTAATTATCAAACTTTATTTATCGCTGAATTATATATGGTTATAAATCTATATTTAATAATATAGATATTAATAGTTCTAGTTATGTACGTAGATATGCTATACCGTTCGTCTTCCGGCATCTTACAAATTCACATGATTTACAGGACGATCTGCATTAGGAATGCATAGATTCAACGGCGGGGATCATAGCTGGTCCCATGGACACGACAAATGGTCCTCGGGCTGTTCCAAAATTAATTTTCATTACGTGCACCAGGATCCGGCTTACCTTCGGTAATGAAAAGCTGGACCCCCCTTCTCTCCCGAAACCCACCCTCCATCCGGGAGTCCGGTGGAACATAAATCATGAGCCCCCGCCCGGCCAGACCGGGGAACCTAATCCCACCAAATTATTATAGAAAATGGATGGAATTCGTATTATCGCACTGCACCAGCTTGCACCGGGTCTGTTACGGTTGATTTGTGAAATTGAAAATTGCGGAAGATTAAAATTTTATAGCGAAACGCTGTGAAAAATATATGTGTGTATGTACGTACAGCAGTCTCCTGTGTAGGCGACAGTGATGTCCTGTTGTTGTTGACACGAAGCCTTGCGCATGTGACACTCGCTGGAGTACGTTAATCCATCAGAGCCGCAAACCATCACCGATTCATCACCAGTCTCGTCTCCATTCGTCTGGAAAATAACACCGTGATTAATTTCCCATATGGAAAATATTGTAAAAACACTCATTCATATAATAATAAATTGCCAGGCATTATATTTGTCCCTGTTTCATCATCGTTGAAAAACCTTATTTATCCCTTATATTATATAACACCAAAAATATTTCTTTTCGAGTATAATGATGGAAAAAATATATTTAATATTTATCGCCACCATGATTTAATTGTCTTTTAGCCATAAATTATTCAAATATTCCACAAAGATAACCTACGATACTCATGCTAAGGAAACTTGAGATCAATACAAATATATTTTAAAAAAGTTGTAAAATGGTACTCCGCTATTAGGGAATTTCTGGAAAGTCTGAAGACATTTAAAGTGGTGGAATTCAATGATATAGTGGATTCATATTCGCGAAAACTTGTCCGACGAAGAACTCTCCGATGAAGAAGAGGTCATGATTTATATAATTCAGCCAAAAGAAGAGGCTATGAGGTGTAATTGGGACCTTAAAAGCTATTTTAACATAACCGCGTCATCCGAAAGAAATCTTTCAGGGACCCCAGACATTTCAATTCAAGATATTGATTGGATTTTTCTTAGCATAAACATAGTTATTCAAGATATGCTTCATAATTTGATCGATATTCTAGATTTTTTAAATAATTAATATGACGCGTAAATGGCAATGCACTCGACGATGTTTCAACACAGACTGAGCTTTCGCAGCACGTGTCACTCGCACATTTCACTCGCACTCGGCATATTGTAGCGGCTGTGAGCTAGAAAAAACATCGCGCGCGTTGGAATAGCAGCGAATATTGTTGTTTTTAATTTTTTTTTGCAACTGCAGACAACAAAAGACAATGATTATTTATAATATTTATTCTTTAGACTTTTCTAGACAAATATAAAAAGTTTGTAATATGTAGGATTTATATTAAAATATTTATTTGAGAAAATAAAATCGGCACGACTAAACCGTAAGACGTACAAGAAGAATCCTTATTATATACATATTTTTTTGAATCATTTTAACCCCATCTACGTTTTCCATAAATTACGTTTTTATTGTATTTTTATAAACGTAGAAACAAGACTTCACTGTAATTTTTCATAAACAAAGGATAAAAGAGGGATAGAAAAAATAGTGCCAAAAGACTGAAGCTTGAAATGCGATTACAGTTTTAAAAAAATTAACGAGGTTTTTAAAATAATAAATTTCTCCATGGTAAATATAATTTCCATTAAAAGCCACCTAATTTTTTTATTTATTTATATCTTTAAAATATTCATGATAAAAATAATAAAAAAAAACGATAATTTAAACTGAATCCCATCATTTTTACACATCTGTTTGTACTCCGGACATGTTATTTATGTAATGATTTAATATTATTTATATCTTTTTAATGGTATTATAAAATTAAGGCTCAATGTAGCTTTCTATAAATAAATTAATTTATAAATGATCATCTCTCCATACAATAATACGTATGTATATTTGGTTTTGCATAATACATCATGGAATCTTTTTTAAATGGTAGGTGTTATCCAAAAATTTGTATAAATAAATCCACAACCTCATCATATCAGAATTTTATTAAATTCTCACTTGAAAACTTTGTTTAAGCATATACTCTCACTGTAGATCAACAAATTTCAATTAAAGGTTATATAGAATTTTCTAAAGTTTACATTATAATATATTTTTAAATAAAGAAATGCCTATACAGCTTAAATCGATAACAGAAAACGTCGCGGAGTGTGAATTTCTAATATAAAAAATATAAAAAATGGATATAATTTCCATTCAGGCCCCAGAAAATATATTTGCAATGAAATTGAATAAGAAAAAAATTATTAAATTAATTTTGCTGTAGATGACATATCGTGTGATATCATTGTGACTCGATTAATGTTAGTTATCTTCAATATGTTTTGTAAAAGAGTACTGTTTACTGAGTTTGAAATTGATTCCATTATGTCTGCAGCAAAAAATAAACCCATTCATTATTTCTTTTTAGTCGATAATAACAAATTATAGATATCTCAATAACTAATATTTTTTTTAAAAATGTTGTGTAGTTAGAATTCATATGTAATAATATTTTCTTCTCAGAACGTCTGAAGAAAGTTTGTTGTTAATTATATAATATTTACTGGATGAAATTGATAGATATTGTCTCCAATGTGCCCACTTGGCTATATTCAATTCTGTCAAGTATACCGAGGTAAAGATCAGAATTGTTAGTAGCGAAGAAGTAAACAATGGGGTACTCACGGTATCGCTGTCTGAACAGTTTTCAGGACAAACACACTTCGCTCGCACAGCACTATCCATTTCGCAGACGGCGTAAAATTCGCATTTGTTTTCTTCGCACGTCTCTGAAAATGATTTACATTATAAATTACTTATTAAATATTGTACCGAAATAAATATGAAATTGGTGTATGTATGTACCGCATGAGGCATTGTAGAGCAATTTCAATGGCTCCACTTCAGGATACCCCTGACAGGAGTGCTCTTTCATCTTGCATTCGTTCGAATACGTTCTACCATCGCTGGCGCATACCGGACGAAGATGTGGACTGCACCTCGGACACGAGCATCTGGCCACCCCTTCCTCCGAAATACACTCACCCCAAGGACCGCATTCGTGTTTGGTGCACGGGTTTAGATTCCCTGAAAAAAATATCCAATTGTGAAACGACGAAAAGAAAAACCCAGACATCGACAATACCATAATAGGCAACATCAATTTCATGAGACACTTTGTAGACTCATGTATTATTTACTAGGAGACTTATGGCGCGCTGTGGATGAAAGCTTTCATTCGCGTCACGGAGACGGTGGCTTTCGCAAAACTTCAAGGTCAAATATATGAGTTAAAAAAATATAGTCTGGAGCCATTTTTACAGATGAAAAGGTGACCATTTTTTAAGAGAATAATAAAATGCACTGTATAAAATATACGCCAAGTTATCCTATTTGACCTTTAAAAGTTAAAAGTTAGATTACCAAACTTGAGTCGGCTTAAAGGAAAACTTTTTGATTAATAATACTCCAATGATTAATATATATATTTTTTATAATATTTAAACAATACAAATTGAAATGCTTATAATAATACGTTCTAGTGGTATTCTCCCGGTTCAGGTATTATATAGAGATATTCTATAGAGCATCGTTGGCAAATAGCATTTGCCGTCTGAAGACAAGGATCCGATTCGTGACACCAAAGGGAATTCTAGTATTTATCTAAGGAACGACACAGAGTCGGTCGTGGTCCGGATACAATTCAGTGCACAGGTAAGACTAACGTTTATATTATCTGAGAGTTTAGTTATTGCTCACCGCATGGTCCATGGTGTGCCAATTTTGGGACACGTCCTTCGCGACACATGGCTCTCCGGAGTTGGCAAGCATTGGCGTGCGTGCGACCGTCGGATCCGCAGACTGGCTTTAGGAATGGTTCGCATTCGGCTCCACAACCGCACTGTGCCACCCCTCCGTCACCTATCCAGCATTGTTCTCCGGCTCGACATGACACGCTGGAACATGGATTGACACCTGAAAAAAAAACGAATTTTAGTACATCGGATTATATTTTTATTTCGATTTTAGAATGAATATATTAAATATTTTTTATTGAAAACCAGTGGAAATTTCTCAATATATATACATTTTAGTCATCAATATTTTTATCCTTCATGCAGCTTTTCAGTTGCAGTAGAATTTTTGTTGGAAATTTTTAATGTTTAATATTTAATGTAAATTGAACACCATTTAGAAATTTATTTATTCATTACACTGTTATAATATTTGATTTTTCATCAGCCGATATTATGCTCTTTGATCTGCTGTATTTAGGATAACGTTTTGATTTTCTTAAACATTTTCCTATCGGTAGGATGTTTAGTTCTACTTTTGATGAATAAATTCTTACTAATATGATATCGTAATTATTCTCTTTTATTTATGACGTTACTCAACATTTGGAGCTTTAAAAACAGCTCTTGTGGATAATAAAAATTATGGCTTATTCCATTGAATTAACGGCTAATCTTGAAATTTTACACACAAGCATTTTATGTAAATATTTTAAATTAAACATTCAAAGGCCCCGTTGCCAAAAAGTTTGGTAAATCTTGCTATAAGATATAAATTATTGTTCTTGCATTAACTATCTATTTTGATTAATAAAAGAGTTTCAAAGAGTAAAAATGACGTTTCACCAAATTTCGGGAAAAAGTCCTCACGCATGTTAAATGAATAAAATTCAAAATAAATTTATTACAGAATGTTATCAGTATATTAAAGCTTTTGTAACAAAAGCTTAACCTTAATGAGAAACAACTACCGATAAACGCTGTTTATAGTAGTAAAATAAAGCTTTCTCGTAATACCCCTATCAAGGTCACAAAAATAATAAAAAGCATTCGATGACATATTATCATGAATACTGAAAAGTATAGAGAAAATTTCTCTATTTTTGTAACCCTATTTGATGTGAAGGTTAAATCTACGTCTTCAATGCTACAAATGGAGTTTATAGACTTGTAATCGAGCATTGTGTTGAAAGCCGAAAGAGAATAAAATACACGAAATTTATCAGAAATATATCCTCGAAGATAAATTTCCAAAATTAATTAAAAAAGCATTTTTAAAACGATTTTTTCAAAATTAAAAAATATAAAATAGAAGTTTTGAAGGGTATTAACTGATGAAAACTTGACCAATCAATCTAAATTAATTTTATTGGTATCAAAAGATATGCACACATTTCTTTGCTCATCTTCGTAATCCTCGCATAGTTCACATGGGGTATAAAACACATTCTGTTCGATTAAACCGCAATTAAAGCAATTTGATTTGTTTTAATCTACTTAATTCTGTAAATATAATTTAATTAAATATCTAGCGATGCTTAGGTTTTTTTTTAATATTTAGAAAACATTCAATTTCTTCCAAGAAATCACACATTGTTAGAGACACGTATTTTAGCATCTATTTTTTAAAAAAAATAGCGTTTAAAATGACAATTTTAGCATCTATTTCGCGTTTATTTCTTAATTACTAATTTGATGTTAAAAAGTCTAATTTATACATACTTTTTTAAACGATATACAATATATTGATATAAAAATATTTGAAATTAAATAGAAATACAAGAATACACCGATTAAAAATTATATAATTATTAAAATTTATTAAAGTTTATCATCGAGCATGTTTTTATTGATGATTGTTTTAATCTAGTACGTCGATCGTTAACTGTTAAATTGTATGTACTAAAGAACCGTTCTTGCGTCAACACTATTTGCAGGACACCAAATTGATTAGGCGCAGCATTGCCGAATTCCTCGTGTTTCATTCTTGCTACAAGTAAAAGCAAAGAGCATCAACTTTTACCCCACCTTTTAATATTACATGATAAATTATTAAAAAATGTGAATTTTTATCACTCTAAGCATTGAGTGGTTGCTAATGCTTGTAAACAGCGTGCTTCATTACCGTTTTTTCATCAATTTGGAAATTACATCTACTTCCAGCTACATGCGGGCTGAATAGATGATTTAAAGTTTCATAAAGACATCTGTTTCATTTATATTTAAATTGACTCGAGTTTTAACAAACTTTTACGGGAAACCGACTTAAGAATATCTATTAATTCTAGTTTGGTGTGTTCGTCTGTTTCAAGAAGTAGCTTCTGGGTTTCCATAGGCAAAATGCCACCTATGTTATAATCTTATAATTTTTATTCCCATAATTTCATCCCACAATAAATGGGAAAAAGGGTACGAAGATCCTTCTAAGCACAATTAAATTAATAAATTTATCGCATATCTCGGGCTAACAACTTACATTGAATTTTTTAATGCATTTGTACCAGACCATACAATCTCTATAATTCTTCCATTTGCTACACTTATATCACAAAACAAGTACCAACCTAAGTATGTGGCATCATAGACAATAGACAAGAGTTGACCATAGAGTCTGGGAGGATTCTCCTTAGTCATTCTTCAAGAAAATCGATATATGGAAAATTTCGCATCTATTCGCAATTTTCAAAATTTCGCAATTATATCGCATTTATCGCTTCTATGTCGCATTTATCGCAAAATGCGATAATCACGTGTCTCTACACATTGTATAGGAAATATAAATATTTTCGGTCAATTTTTTCAATCATAACACGGAATATATTTCTTAAACCGTATATTTTTGCATAATCCTGCTTTTTTGATTTCTTTTAGATATACCAAAAATTATTATTCAAGCCTTTGTTATTAGACGATTTTCTCAGCACGTGAAAATATATTAACATTTAAAAAAAAACATAAAGCCCAATCCAAAATTACATTACACCAAAGTTGTATAGAATTTTTGGCCGCTTTAAATTATTTTCATAATTCTTAGACGATCCCGCGAGATTGAGAATCGCGCCACGCCCACCGGATAAGGAAACGCGCCCGTAATATTTTCGGCGAGAAAAATTTTTTTCACTCCCCCCATCTCGGCTGAATACAAATTGTTTTCAGTCGGATAATGCCTGGCGAGTATTTTTATTTTCATCGTACATCCATCTGCTTACTTAAAAACTTTCGGAGAGAACGAAAAAGTGGAAGAAGAAGAGGACAGAAAAAAAGAAAGCACCACTCTGGCCGTTGAATACATTACGTCAACGACTTTCCAAGTGTACCGAGAGTTGGTCTCTTCTCTGCAGACACAAAGCCCCCGGCTAGTGAATTATAATCACGGACTAACTTTATTAACTGGCTACATAAAAACTCCATTAGGTGGCAGATCCTTCTGGCCGACTCAGAAGCATTTAAGCCATATTAAATAAACAATCCAGTAATGAGAAACCAACAAACGGCCATGCCCAAATCTGCTCCCAGGTAAACTCCCAGGTCAGTTATGGCCGTCGGTCGCTTAACCCTAAAAAGGTCTAGGTCCCAAGACGCACGGATCTAATGTATTATATATGAACATGTATCGGAGTTTCCTACGATAGTTTGGAAACCGTGTTATTCATCTGGATAAGAACATGCAAATTTACAATGAATCTGAATGGCATCACACTGAAATATACATATTCTATTATATTATTTTATATATTTTTTTTATAAACTATGCATTTGGACAGATGAGATATTAATGTGATATCTAGGCCAGCAAATATTGTAATTAACGGATTTAAAAATTCTCATTTTTTTTAGAAAAATAATATTATCCTATCCATGACGGCAGCTCAAAAACAAACGGTTTATCCAAAGGCGTCTATGAGAGACCCCAAGCAATCCAAGTCAAGATATTGATAAATTCTTCACCCATAGCTTGATATTTTTTTAATAATTGATTATTATTTTAAGAATAAATATCGTTATTGATGTGTTCAATAATTTGGTGGGTATTTTGAATTTTTTAACTAATCAATATGACGGGCAGATGACACGCGCACTCGGCGGTATCCCGTGACAGACTGAACTCATATACACATCATACTGGATGCGAGCGAAAAAACACATCGCACCCGTTGCAATAGAAACGAATATCGTTGTTTTAATTTTTTTTCGCAATTGCACACAATAAAGGACAATGATTATTTGTAACAATTATTCTTTAGGCTTTTTTTGACAAATACAAAAAAATTGTGACACGTAGGATTTATATTAAATGAATTATATTATATGTGTATTCATTAATTTTGAATATTAATTAAGATTTCGAATTGAATGTTTTTGTTTATATCAAATACATGAATTAACTGCATTTTGGATGCAGTTAAAGATGATTGATAAATGAAAATCTTTAAAAAATGTATTTTTATTATACTAATAATTACGTCTTTGTTAATTTGTAAATTTTGTAATGAATCGTATAAAACTTTATAACAATTTTATATTTCATGTTTATCCTAAGGATGTTTTAATCTGTTTTCCACGTATTGTTTTTTATCGTTAAAAAATATTTATTACATCCCGCGAAAATAAATTTCGCGACTTTTCTCGACACGATTTTTCATATCCATGTTTTTATTACACATAATTTAAAATTTTACAGTAGATCCATTTATACTGAATTCAGGCTCAATGTAAAAAAAAATATTTTCATATTTTTCTTGACTTTTTAACTCAAAAATAAAATAAAATTACCTAAAAAATAATACATATCGAGGAAAGAACGCAATCTTGAGAGAATATCTATAAAAAAAATGCTAAAAACAATCTTATATTGACCCATCGGCACGACTAGGTTAAAATAAGAAAAAAAGATGATTATACCATGTCAGTTGCCATTCTGGCAATTCTCGAGACTCCTTGAACCAAGGTGGATAAAGGTATCGATCGCCAAAGATAAATAGATGTCGGTGACCTGATTAAGTTAACGATAAGTATTCTTATCAGGTCGTTGAATCCTGAGGATGATGCAGCCTAATTTATCATCCAATACTTTAAAATCATTTATCAGATATTTAAAAATAGTCAAGTCAATCACTTTATATAAAATATGATTTATATTTAATACAATTTAATGGCTAGTGCTAGACTAGGGGATTGAATAGTGAAAGGCTACACATATAATGCAACAGGATTAAAGCGGCAGGAGTCTCTCACTGAGAGGTACATCCGTCAGTGTCTCGTTGCACCGGATAATAAATTCACAGACAGCGGGAGGACACCGGTACACGTTTGTTAGCTAACACAATTTTAGAAAAGTGTCGGAAAAATGGCATGCTGAGTGATAAAGTAATGGGAGCCAGGGAACACAAACGCCAGCGGAAATCCTTTTAATGCCGCGCATCTCCACAGCATCAATCATTGTGATGTTTTTATTTGGTAAACGCGCGATATATCATACGGGACGTGAGCAAGATGCAAATAGAGGCCGCGCACCGCGCTAATCGAGGCCGTGTAAACCGAATACGGCTCTGGCGTCGGGTGCGTAGGGGCGAGATCGCCGCGGCGCCGCGACGCCCTGATGGATTCGCGTCTCGGAGAATTTATGGTAAATGGTGTGCGGAAAAATTGAAATACTTTCCCATTCCATCCAGCGTTCCGGTTCCGCGTCTAAGACGTTTGGTATTGTAATGGAGCGGCACAAAAAATGTTTGATCGATTCATTGGTATTTTTCACGGTGCGCGATGGAACAAACAAATCATAACGGGATCAGCATTCTGTTATTTGGAGGATAAAGCGGAAAATGTATGTCTGGCAATAAAATTCTTCAGTTATAATATTGGTACATATCATGGCGATTTTTGTGTGAATATAGTTAAAGTGATATCAAATAAATATATATATGAAAATAGTATAAATAAACCTTGTATGAAATATTTTAATTTAATAATGAAATTTTAAAGATTTTCCCCTGATAATAATTAATTTGTCTACGTTTAGGAACAAAAAAAACTCCAAAACGATATTTCAATAAACTTGACATATAATTTTACGAAGGTTTTTTTTAATATCATCTGCTGAATTAGTTATATTGCACTCATCAATTGATTTAGGCTGATTTAAACTAACCGCAAAATTTTCCATTTATTTAATTCCATACATCATGTTTTCCAATATACAAGAGTTTGAAAAGCACTATTAAAATTCTTGTTGGAAATCATAATCGTTAGAAACGGCAATAAGAGGTAATAATATTCGTTAAGAAATGTTTCCAAAATTTGAATTGCTATGGAATTAAGGAAGAATTAAAGTAGAGTTGAAAAATCCGAAAATGATCCATTGGTTAAAAGTATGATTTGTTCATTTATTCTTTAAATTATATAATATAGTCCTAAATATCGACTCTAATGTTGAAGGCAATTCAAAAGTTTACTGAGAAATAAAACATATTTAAAGGTAATATGAAGAAATTCTTAAAGACTAAAAATTAAAGGCAGACTCTAGTAACCGATTTTCTAATAAAGCAACCAGTTTAAATTTTTCTGATGATAATATTAACTATTTTAAACCAACGATAAGGTAAATCAAAACTTTTGCTTTCGATAACAACAACAAAATAATTTATCATTGCGTCTATAATATTTTATATGTGTCTGAATAAATTATGCACCTATGTAAAACTCAAATTAGTTTTGATTACTCTAATAAAATAATTAAATAAATCGTATCAATAAAAAATATATTTATGTATAGAAATAAATACACTCTTTTTGACATGGTTTTTTTTATTTTGTGGAACGTATCTTATGATTTTGTATGAAATTCATGTATATTTTTGGGGAGTTTTCATTTAAGAGGTTTTTCATGAAACGTATCTACCGTGTAAACCGAGGGATTGGTGAATATTATTTTTTTTATTTCACGAAACAATTAAATTTGTAGTAATCTTTTGCGGCATATTCAAATTATGATAATAAAAATGACTTGATTTTAGTCATTCATATCTTAATTAAATAAAAATAATTAATCATTATTTCTTTACAGTTTTTGTCACATCTCTGAACTCTTTCTCTTAACAATCACAGATTGAAAAGTTTTTTTAATGAATAATTGCGCTTGTTTCTATATAAAACAATGTTACTAATCGGGAATTGTATTTCCTTGATTATTAAATGTCCTAAGCTCCACATTATCTAACTAAAGTGATTCCGACTACGACTAAATGCGGGAAAATGAGTCTCATTTCCCAGCGGTGCATCTGCCGTGGATTATTCCATTTTCATGGCTAATGGAGCCTAAAAGCATCCGAATGACCAGGACATATATTCAAACGCGTATCCATACTTTCGTACATTAAGCTTTTAAACGTCGACTTTACGGTCCCTGCGAAAATTCTAATGAAATTAATTAGAATTGTAAAATGGCGTGTCCAGGGCCGGAACTGGTCCGTCGGCAAACACTGCCGGAAGTGCGTAGACAAAGTTGTCGACCATTTCCTGGCAGGTTATGAAAATAGTTACGGGCTCGGGAATAGTCGCCGCCGGCCATTTCCACGCGTGTTTGCTCGTAAACTTGTAGTAAATATGGAAGTTGTGTAGTTATAATGAAGTTCAACTACGAACTGACATGATCCAAATTTGGAAAAGGTGTTCAGAATTAAATATAGAATCCCTTCTATATTAATATGACGTTGATACATTGATATTAATATATATTAACAAATTTTGAAACTGGTATTATTATATCAAGTTGCTAATAATCTATCACCGTATCGGTCAGAGCACAAAGAGACTTTTTAATATTGATGAAACATACATTTATCAACTTTTAATGTCGACAAAGTAAAAACAATGTACAACACTGTCGGCTAACTTTTCTGATAAAAGTTAGTCTCGATAGTTGGAAACACTTGTGATCTTTGTGAGCTCAATGCTCGATCGGTAGCCAACTTTAGAGCCAGCTTTTCTACGAGGATGTTATCATTTTAATAAGCAATTATTAACGATCGTCAAGCACTCGCTTTTATTCGGTCGTTATACGAAAATATTATAAAATAACATGTATGAATAGAGTTAGTTTTTTTTAATAAAACTGCACCATTGCAGAAATACTCTTTCACGTTTCAGAGATTGTATTAGTTTACGTCAAAACTACTATACGTTATGCTTTGCATAAAGCCGCGTACGCTGGAGATGGGCTAAATATGAAATTCTATACATATTTTCAAAAGATTCCTTTGAAATGTTATTCAGAATTTATTGTTGTGCGAATATTCGTGTGTTACGTGCGGAAAATTTTGTATTTGCCAGAAAATGTCGAGGAATACTCCAATGAATACATTAGTCAATGAATGTGTTTTTTTTGTAAAGGGAAAAAAATACAAACGTCGAGAAGTTATCGTGGCAACCGAATAAAAACGTTCAGAATTCCCTGTTATTTATTTATTTTACTACGATACCATTTGCATTTGTTTATATAATGTAGATATTCATTATTAAAATACTATTCGTTATCATACGGCGATAGAAAACGAGGAATTTGCGGAAAAATATTATTTAAAACAATATTATCATAGTTAAACAAGGAAAATCGTCATATCAGTAAAGGATTTCATGATTAAATTATGTATTCTCATTTCTAAAGCTAAATTAATGAATTAACAATAAGCTTTATTAATCAAAAGGTTTATAAAGCTTATTTAATTTTCAGGGCTGTTTTAAGTATACCTTAAATTTTACAATAAGTTTTGTAATATTAATTAAATGAAAGTGCTAAAATTATTAATTACTTAAAATATACAAAAGTTTTTTGTTAAAATCCTCGATCTAAGTAAATTATTATATTATATTATCATTCTAAATTCAATTTATCTTATTTTTTTCTTTTTTGATCCCAAAAGTTTATGAAAATTCGTTTAATTCATAGTTTTTAGTCCTTGTTTTAGCTATAAATATTCTTCATTTATGTTAGTTTGGATATTCGCTAAAGTAATTTACGTTTATTTTTTGATATTTTCTGATCTTAGTGATTTTCAATGTTTATTATAAAGCCTCAACTGGATATGCCCAACTTGAAATGTTAAGAATAATAAAAATGACTTGGCATTTTATATTTTTTTTAATGTTTACCTCAAGAGCTAAATAAGCGGTACCTTTACAAGGCATTTTTACTTGAGTTATACTTTGAAATAATATAAATATGTCAGAAGCAAATATTTTGAAACATTGTTTAAAAAAATATCTCGAGGTTTTGTCTGAAAATTTATTTTTGAGTTCATTCACGTAACCTTATTATTAAAAATATGCACACGAGACAATTGAAAAAATCTCATTACAAAATATATTTTTTAAGTAAATGAATTTACAGAAATAATATGTATTTTTTAATGTAAATATTATTTGTATATAGTTTAAAGTATTTAAATATTAGATTCTTAATCATTTTTATGTGAAACGGAGTGTTTTTGAATATTGTATTTGGTCGATGGAAAATTTATCATAGTTTTCATATAAAAAAATAAATTAATAACGTATTGAGTGGTCGACACGTACGATAATCCCTGTCATTAAAAATGCTAACGAATCCGACATCCTAATGAGACCGATCCGGTCTCCTATATAAACAGGCCGACTGATTAAGTCGCCTCAGTGTTGCCACTAACGAGGTCGACATAAAGCACCGCCAACAACATCGGCATTCGTCGTCATTAACACGAGAGATGCCACACGTTCGACACAACCTGCAGTCCCATAAAACGTGCACGGTCCCATAATGCAATGGGAGTCTGGGGGGTGTCTAACAAGTCCTGTGACCATTCACACGTAACGAGACGTCTGGTTAGCTCCTGGATCGCAGATCGGTAATGGCCACCCCTGTCACTAGCGAAATTCTTTGCGGTCTGACTTTTGAAATATGCAAATAAAAAAAAAAACAGGTTGAGGCCAATTACTTCTGAACTGACATATTTTTTTACTTGTTTTTGGATTTTTATTAAATTGAATGTTTTTATTTTATTTTTAATTTAGTTTGACTCATCTGTCACGGTGGCTCGTAAACAATCGCGTCGATTTTGATGAATTCATGATCATTTTCTTGACATTTAAAAAAAAAGATTTATATGAACACTTTATGAGCCGTTCACGCCCTTTGGCGTGATTTTGTAGCCACGCGTTATGAGTCGTTCACGGTTTTTGGCGTGAGAGCCATACCCCCCCCACTTGGCATTTTTTTTTGATGCACAATAGATTCTACTAATTGACCACAGATGGATACACGTGCATCTTGGATTATCATTACATGAAACCATGCGGCCCCCAGGCTAGGTTTGATGTAAAATCTTGCGGCTCATAAAGTGTTAAAAGAGTTATTCGAGTAAAATCAAAAACTTAGAATCCCCAATAGAACCAATTAGCACGTCTAGGTTAATTAAATTGCAGTGTTTTGTTTTAGATTAAACATTTTAAAGCAGTAAAAAATATTTTGCTGAATTTAGGAATGTGTAGAGATTAAAAACATATATATATGTAGCTCAGAAAGTGAACAAATAACTAAATTAATATAAAGATAGTGTGTAGGAGATTTCCAAATTGATTGAAATATAGAAAAAGTGGGTTAATTTAATAAAAGTCAGAAATTATGATAACTAAATATAGAAAGGTTTACAGAAAAATTGAAAAGAAAAATAATACTTTATCCGAAATGTAAACAATGAACTGTAAAGCATCCATCACCTGTAAATGGTGGATAATATGAGGATGTGAGACACCTCGGAGTTTATGATCTCTGAAGATTTTCAATGATTGTGATTAAATATACAAATCAGTAAACTACTCTCTGCTATTATAAGTTTAACTTTAAATTATTTTGACTCGATCAATGCCGTTGATTCCGTCTACAAGATTCAGAACATTTATAAATATTAGGAATAATGTCCATCGCGTGGCTAGAAATTATTTATATGCTATTGTTAATTTATAAGAAATAATATCCGAAAATGTTTATTGTGAGAAAAACAAACTTAATAAAATGTTATAATATAAAAAATACGTGGATCGTTTTTAAAATTATTTTTTTAATAATTTCTATATGAAAAAGAGTTAAAAACTTTTCATGTTCATATTGTTAAAATTAAACTCATAGATAATCAAAAAAGTATCAAATTTTGTTAGTAATATGTAACAGAATATGTTTTACTTGAATGCCACAATTTCCGACCCGTGAAAAATTGGTCGATAAGTAATCGAGCCTTTAACCGCTGATCTATTGATCTCGTGTCTATTGTCGGCCATTTCTTCCATCGCAAAAAAATCATACAAATTGTCCTATTGTCGTCGGAAAATAATAGATTTTTTTTATATCACAAAATACAATACGACGAGGACTCAATACATAATAGCACTCATTTTTCTTTCATGTCTCCATTTTGTACGACGCGGCCCCGGCGATTGTATCGAAATTTATTTATCAAAAACACATATCGCTCTGATTGATGTCGATTGTATGTACCAACCCGAATGCCATTCAGGTATCAGGGCCACGCCCTGCAATTATCGATATCCGTGTATGTTATTCCCTAATAGTACCTGCAAGTTGTGAACGGTTAAACGGCGTTCCGGTACGTAATTACGCCGCTGTCACAGTGGAATTGAACTTCAAAGCTTTCCAGTGTCGCGTGGCGTGTGTGTGTGTGTGCGTATGTATTTTTTTGAAATATTTAAATTTCATGCAAACAACGTTGTGGATCCCTAATCAGATTACATGTCAAAAATGTATGGATATCACGTATGGAAATCCTTTGAAAATGAAATTAAAAAAAAAATCAGCAGCGGAAGAGAATTGAAGTTAATATACGGAACGTATAAATATTAAAAACTGGTGATATAACCGAAAGTTTTAAAATTATTTTTAATAAAGAATTCGTATTAAACATTTTCAGATCCATAATTAAGACAAAACGTGAAAAGCTGATAATTTTCAGCAATTAAACAATAATTTTATTTTTAGTAAATCAGAGATGTAAAATAAATCCAAACACCGATCTATTTTTTTATTAATAGATTAATAGATTTTGAAATTATGGTGGAAATTTGTATGTTTAAGAAAAATGACAGATTTCTAGATTTATGTCTTTTTTTAACAAATATAACAATGCAATTAAATTCATTAAAATATATTGAATACAAAGGTTATCAGAATATTAAATCTTTTATAAAAAAACTTTAAAAATGAAGATGGTGCCATTGACTTAAACTATTAAATAGTTTTTTTAGTGAAAATATTTAATTTCTCATAATAAGCTGATGAAATTAGAAAATTAATTAAAGCATTCGATGATAAATTTTTTATACGTGAAAAAGGAAAATTTTTACAATTTTCTTAACTCTAGTTGATTTGAAAGTCGAGTTTTCGCCTTTAAATTTACAAATGGAGCTTATAGACTTTTAATCAAGAATTTAGATGAAAGCTATGTTCGAAGAGAATGTAAGACAAATTTTATCCCAAATTTTCTTGTAGATAAATTCTTAAAACTAATGCAAATGGATATTATAACTGCATTATCATCAATAAAAAATGATTTGAAGTGTCGAACCATGTTGACTGATAATAACTTGAATAACCAACTGTGACTCGTGATGTTTAAATTACCAATCGATATTAAAAAATATCAAATAATATACAAGAAATATTTCATTAATGTATAATTTATTTATCGGGTTTTCATATTTTACACAATTTTCTATACCGCGATTTTGTTATTTTTTTAAAATAACACGGTTTTATAAATTTACTGAACCAATTGAATTTTTGTTTAAATTCTATTGCTTTTTTTTACTCCGATTTTGGTGGAACGTATTTACCCTATAAAAAATATCAAGTATGTTTTAAAAAAACAATTATGTTTAAATTGATGACCTATTTTATAAAACGAAACATAACTTGGAAAGGAATTTGCACAAAACAATTCGCAATCCAGTATTTCAATTTAGATTTTGGACAAATGACCTACATGCGAAAGGTCTACATGTTTATGAGATGATTTTATTTTAAATTGATGAAAGGAAAATCGGCAGTTGCTGACAAACCTTGTACATTAAATAGACCACTACTACCGAGTTTCAAATTAAATATCAAATTAGTATAAGTAATATGATATTTAATTTGATATTTAATTTATAAAAATATTTATGTGTAGCATTTTAGGAACAGTTGAACATCCCTTAACAAATATTAATATGTGAAAGTATAATAGATATGCAATTTCCACGGTTTCAGATATAGTTAATACAACAGAAAAAATGGTATAATTTTAGTAATTGGTCAGCTTTCTTTTGCTGCATAAAAAAGGAAATATATATTTTAATTTATAATTGTATTTTTTATTTATCCAATTTTATTGTAGGACGAAGTTTAATAATTTGAGAAGCATCATCTCACACACAATATTAATAAACATAAATTTGATATTACTTAAGAAAAATATGTTATGTATAGTTTTAAATAATAAAATACTATGACATATGAATATAATATGAAATATGTTAGCATGAGAGTGGGTTTCAATATATTAATTTTTAACACATGTATAGAGCTTGCATTACCGGTTTATCGGTTTACCAGTAAATCGCTAAAAACGCATCATCGGTAATTACCGGTAAATTGGAAAATTATTGCGAATTAAGGACAGATACAGACATATTATCACGAAAGTTTATAGTAAATATGCACGCTGAATAGGATGTTTTGTTTTTGTTTAAGACGAATTTCGAAAAGAGCTTACTTTGCATCCAGATTGCAAAACTCGGTGGAATTCCTTCCTGAAAATGCTGGAACGATTTTATGAATTAAAAATGCGATCTTAAAAAGTTTGATTGATATAAAATCAGGGATAAATATAGATATATGAATTTGGTAAGATCTCTGACATAATATTGGCATTACAACCGGTAAAAAAGTGCAGCCAGAAGTCATGCTAAAGACATAAATCTGTTATAATTTTACACTTCAAATTGACGTTTTACAAATCAAATTGACGGCTTTGAAAATCAAATTGACGTTTACAACTAAATTGACGTTTTACAAATCAAATTAGATAATTCCTCATTGTATTTTTATAAAAAAAGTTGTACATTCATAATACATATATACTTATTTTTTATGTACATTTTAAATAAATAAAAGATATTTAGATAACAATTATTTTATAAATATTCTTTTGCAGCGGCTGCGGTAATTTTATATACATGTTCATGAAATATTTATAGCAATTTAAAAAAGTGACAGTTTCAACAGACTCATTTATCACGTTTTCTAAATTTTGACAGTTTGATGGATCCGCCAACAATTTCCGATTGCAGAAAATTTAATTTTTGAAAATACCTCTTCAATAGGATTCATCATTGGATTCATCAGATCAACCATACAGCATTTAAATTTCATTTCAGCTAGTTTTACACATAATCTTTGGAGAAATGCTGAATAAATAAATATCTTTTATTTATTTAAAAATGTACATAATATGTATATGTATAATGAATGTATTAAAACCTTTATAGTACAAATGAGGTATCTAATCGACTGAAATTCAATTTGATTTGCAAAACGTCCAATTTGATTTGTAAAACGTCCAATTTGAATTGTAAAACGTCCAATTGGATTTGTAAAACGTCCAATTTGAAGTGTAAAACCTGTATACAGCCGACATAACATTGAAATTTATGCTTGATGAACTGTCTAAATACAGTTATTTTAGCTAAGGAACTTAAAGAAGAGCCAATAATTTTAATAAAGGAAAGGACGATATATTTCGATGTGGCTAATTATCTTAATGATCCTGATACAATAAATGATTTTGACGAATATGGAATATTTAATATAACGAATAAAACAACAATAATGGCAAAAATCATAGATATAACTAAGAATGTATTTTAAAGGGATGAAAATTTTAAATTAAATAAAAAGGCAGAGAAGAAGATGAGATAGAAATAGTCAAAATATTAACACTTGAAGAAAAGCTTAAATTAGCAATAAACGACCAAAATAAAGTGGAATAAACCAAAAAAAGATATAAACAATGTTATTCAGAGAGAAATGTCATATTTCTCACTCGAAAAAAATCGTGGCAAATATTTGAACATTGACCGTTTATCGGTTATTGACGGTAAGTTGCAAGCCCTACACATGTCTGAAAAGATTTTTTTTTCTCTTCGGAATTGGGTGGAATATTGGGCTATCGTATCTAGAAAGCGCATAAAAATTAATGAAACCTTATTTTTTTAAGTATCTCGATACTCGCACTCTACTTGGACCAGTTTACGCGACGCCTTGTGCCACTAATTGTCCCAAAGTCCGTTTCCGCATCATTCGAACAAACAGTGCCGGGGTCCCGGATCTGAGAAGCGGGACAATTCGTTTTAAGCGGTGGGTATAATGCGATCAGATACGATCTCCCAAGCCATTCTGCAGATTGCTCGGGATAGCACTCGGCACATGCTCCTCCTCCGTTATCCGGAGCGTCCCGTATTGTTGTTCGCATTTAGTACAGAGCTGAATTAGTTCCTTGGCACATTGTTGCCGCGGGCGAGCATTCAAATTTATTTCGCTGATAGTGCCCTCCATACTGCCCCAACCCATGCGTCTGCATCCCTCTCCCGGTTCCCGGTTGTTAGCTAAATGACCGAATAATCGGATGAATTCATTCACATTTCGAGTGCACAATTGTGTAGAGTACTTTACGTTCATTGCAAACGGATCTGCGCTAATAACTAAAAAAAAATATAATGCCCCGCCAGGAAATGGCCAAATGGTCCATGGTTTGTTGAATGGAATATAACCACAATTTTACGTATCACAATGTACACAAACAGTGGCATGGAATCCGCGTAAGCCGATTACACACCAGTTATGTGGTAAAATAAATGTTTTTTAGCCAACGAAATGTGCGATATGAATTTGAATTTCGCGATTCACACAGATGGGAGCCAGATAATTGCTGTTTATATTTGATGACGCGATTAGCACATTGATTTTTCTCTGAAATTAATCATAGACAACTATTTATTTTGTATCAATGTATAATTTCTCATTAATATTATAATTTAAAAAAAAATGATTATTCAGAATATCTTCTGGAACTACTAAATCTTGCAAACCCCTAAAAATTAGACGTGCGTAAATCGGAGTAAAAGTGAGAGTGCATTTCAGATTTTCTTACGATACGTTGAAATATTTAAAAATGTATTAAACGATTATGTATTAGATAAAAAAAATCATTTTTTATAAATTAAAGATGCAAATGGAATCGATATAGTGCGTTTGCTAATTTAAACCTCTTTTTAGCCGAAATTGTGTACACCAATCCCTCGTTAAACACGGTACTCGTGGGAACAAGTGTAAAACGTACGAATCGCATACATGATGCAAACATAAGAAAATATAAAATGGTCCAGTGATTTAATGACAGCTCTACTGTACGAAAAATTTATAGAAAAATTTCAATCATTATAATATAAGCAATAATTTAGCACAATTTTTAGCGAGTAAGGCTAATAAAGCAATAATTTTTATTTCCAAAATTAGATAAAATAATTGAAGAAAGAATTTATTCGCCTGAATAGATTTTTA
>JAGXCT010036263.1:23134-90929 GCA_022495035.1 Philopotamus ludificatus
GTTCAATTTACAAAAACCAAACCACCAATTTTATATGTTCCCTATTCTTCTATAGGATAGGTTTCTATTAGGTGATCTATTTTTCGGTGCTATAGAAAGGTCGACTGTATAATCAGAAAAAATGCTTAATTTTACTTTAATGTGATTTTTTTAAATACAGATTCATGTTTAGGATAACCATCTGATTATTGAATTTCAAAATCTAAGTAATGGAGGTATCCTGACTGTTATATATAAAATAAGAGAGGACTGGACAAGTTCTTTGATAAATCGAGTTTAGCGAATTGTCAGAAAAGGGACAAAAAAGTCATCCATCACTGAAATTAGAGTTATGGTGTTTTAATGGAAGGCGTCTCCTCACACAAAGAAAATCCCTACCTCCTCTGTTAATCCTTTTTTCATTTTTGGTTCTCTGCGTTGAAGGTTTTGATTATTATTTTTGTTATAATATCGAATCGATTGATTATAACTGGTTATTTGAATTTTATTTGTTAATATAAAATATGTATTTACCTGAACTGCATTTTCCTCTGTAGATGATCCTCATTTGCCTTCTGCTTCTGCAAGCTTCTTCTCTGAGCTCACACTCATTGGCATATGTGTTTCCATCGGAGGCACAGACGGGTTCCATAGTCAAGGGACATGACTCTCCACATCGGCAGACAGGATTGCGATTCGCATCCAGCT
The DNA here is from genome assembly GCA_022495035.1 of Philopotamus ludificatus. Lineage (NCBI taxonomy): Eukaryota > Metazoa > Arthropoda > Insecta > Trichoptera > Philopotamidae > Philopotamus > Philopotamus ludificatus. Next base: position 23,822 of record JAGXCT010036263.1, read on the forward strand.
GGCATATTTGATTCTCAGGACACTTGTGATCGGAGCAAGGATCTGAAAGGATAAAATTAAATGTAAATATTGCTCAGTAAATATTTTTCATAAATGTGAACAACGGGGAATTAATTATACGAGGGCAAGCGCGGTTAGAGCACAACACCGCTACTCCGCTGGCCGGAGGCACTAATGAATTTCATCCCGGAGACTATCGGCAGCTATGCAAACTTTCGCCGCAATTTTGTTATTAAAGAGCAAAAATTACGTATTATAATATCCAGCCAAAGAATGTTATTATGCAAAATCCCGTGCATACATTTTTGATACGAAAAAGCTATTTTTAAACGGACAATTTGGCCAGAGTAGCATTGCAAACATTTGTTTTCGCACTACAATCGGGGTAACATTTGAAATTGTCTGAAACAAAGCGTTTTGTGCTCGGATAGAGGTATAAAAAAAATATTTTGAATATTTTTCATACGCACAGCCCTCACATTTGTGGCGTGTATTACACGCAACATGTTCGCGGTAAGCGTCCTACATAAATCTTCCCGTATTAAATTTAGATAAACCGGAAAGTTACAAAGCGGCAATATGCTTAAAAGCTTTCCGTGGCCATTGAATATTTCAGCAGCCGAAAACAGGGCCAAGGGCCATTTCCTCGCAGCCAAAAACCAAAATAATGATTTAATTGAAAAGATAAATCTCCCGAATTCGATCAAACCCGTCCGAAATTGTTTCGGAACACGTCTGCAACGACGACAAATCTGTTATCGAAAAATAATTCGGTTTGCCGTATTGATTTAGCTGGAGAAGTTCGACTAAGTCACCTGCCATTTCCCACAAAGTCATTTCCTTTCAATAACGCCCCAGGGTGGATCTAATATTATTTGTGGATAACACAATAAACAGCGGAGAGTTGTTAAACTGGCGGGGGTAGATGTTCTCCGTCGAGCTGTCAAACCTGATGGCATAACTTATTAAGGTACACACATGGGAGATGTATTAGTTTAATAAAGCAAATATACCAAAATCTTGCAGATGTAACCGAGTTAATTACTCATTTAAATATATCAATTTTGTATCGGCGAAACAGTGCAAAGCGTATTTTTCTTAATAGAAATGTTTGGGTCTGTGTTTCGGGTCACAGCGGCTGGCGACTATCCATCACAAAACAGGAAGAAACATGTACGAAGAGTGTTTTCCATCCCCAGGAGGCTGTTGAATATTGATGAGACACGAGCTCGGGGCCCATCAAATTTTCATTCAAGCACTTGCTACTAACCTACATTAATCTGCGGAGTAGATTCGGAAATTCGCCGAAAGTATGAGCAATGGCTAATTTGCTTTGCTAATCTTTGTGCGATACGAGAAAATTTAGCAAAATTCTACACGTGTCTGAGAGATACAGTGAAAACTTTACGGAAGAATAATAATTTAATTAGCAATAGCTGCATAAAAAGGGATTTAAATAAAAAATACAATTTAATACAAAAATGATTTAGAATCAAACATCAAAACTATATAGAAGTAAAATTGATTGGCTCATTTTTTTATCCTGAGATAATTCGTTAATTCGTTAACACGTTATAATTCATTATAAAAAATATCTTAATTTAGATCAGCGATTTGAAACCTTCTTTCTAATCGTGCTTAATAGAATCAGAAATTCACAATAGCCCAAAATAAGCAATCTAATAAAAAAAATAACATCATTTTCCTAAAGATTGAGAAGAAGACTAGTTTATTATCGCAATTAAGGACACAAGTATTCGCTATATACGCAGTGACAAAAAAATCGAATGTTATTACAGAATCAAACGCAGTCCTTTTAAGGATAAATTCTAGTTATTAATCAACTAAAATCAGGCCGATATGTTCCTTAAATGATTTTATAATAGGCGAGATATTTTTACAGCAATACAAGATATTATCAAACAATATAAATACAAGAAAAACACAATCAATTACAACAGATTTACAAAGCCAGTTGAAAAGTGTGAACATTGTTACTGTGAATACAAAATAAAGAATCTTTAAAATTTACTCAACCGAAATTAATATGCCTTTATACAAGTTATTGGCTACAATTACTGATAGTGTACCAGCAATGGTGAGCTGAAATAAAGGATTCATTTCCCATTGCAAGAAAGATGAATCCTATTCAAACTTTATGTCTCATCCCTGTATTTGTACACTAAGAATCATTATGTGCTAAAATAATGATTTGTTGTTAAAATAATTAATAAAGCCTTTGTAGAAAAGGACGAATATTCCCAAGCCGATCAAAGTCACGTAACTTTTTTTTATCATTTGGAAGAGATAATTTCCTTATTTCAGAAGGTACAACATTTGAACATTAAGATATCCTATAATCTTTGATGGACTTGTTTTTTATAACTGACATGAAGGTTAATAAATTAATAGTTTAAATATAGCTGAAATAATTAGCTCTATAAAAGAATTATAAAATAATATGTCGAAAAATTCTTTTGTACACTTTCCAAGGATGAAAAAAATGACATTTGACTACATTTTTTGTTAATAAATTTACTGTACAAATAGATATTACTGAAACTGCTAAATCTATCGCAGAATTTGAAGAAAAACATCGATAATGGAGGAAGAAATCTATTTTTTAAAAGTAATATATTAAAATTTCACAATACGGATGAAAACTTTTGGAATTTACTTGATCATAAAATGTATTATCCTTTGAAAAAGTGGCCTTTAAAGACAAATCCCACTTTGCTTCAACGTATATGTTTATTTATATTCCACCAAAAATATTATCTAATTTTTTTATTATGTTTTAGTTAATGTATGCAATAATAACATGATTTTTTTGATCCGATTTGCGCCCACCAGTATTTTTTGCAATCTCAAATGCGTCCACCCCTCAAAAAGGTTAAGAACCCTTAATTTAGATGCGCTATTTAAACTTATATTGCTCCATTTAAATATTTGAAACCAAAATATATATCAGTATACAGTGTCGGATATGTCCTTTTAGGGTGGAATAAGTGAGTAATAATATTAAATAAGGTATTTTTTAATCGATGGCATTGCATTTTGGATGAAAATACTATTTAAAATATATTTTTTTTTATTATTAAATTAAATTAATATAGTCTAGATCTAACTATTGATATAGTGGTTACTCCATTCACTAGAATCTCATAATAAAGTTGAGATACGCCGCATTCCATATCATGGATATTCTCTCGGCTAGCAGAAACCTCGAACGAGATGGTTCAATAATCCGAAAATTTAATAATGTTCCGCCAGGCTGTCTGCCTCCGAATAAGAATATGAAAAGTTTTATTCAATTTTAATGAAGATCGATCATGAACAAAACATTTCATTAAAATAATACTTATTTTTTGTCATACAGAATGATAATAGAGACAGCTGACTTGCATAAAATACGCATCACGCGTACGATTTTTCATATAATCGGATGAAAGCATTTCGGCGTCATCCATCGCAAAAAAATCAATCTCAATCAATGGCCGCCATACGACGCATTATTGCCAACGGTTTAAAAAGGAATGACGTCATTTCAAAACGGACGTCCGATATGATGATTAATGGCGTAGCGAGAGGTCCGCGCCGATCTGAGGGCACAAAAGACCCTTCCGGTCGTCACTGCCGAACCATATAAACATGTCGTAAGTCACACTTCCGGTTTGAATATGAAAACATGTTTATGATTTATGACACTTCCGCCGCCTTTCAGTCGGCGAAATGAATATGAAAAAAATGGCGCGGGAGAACGCATGCATTATTCAGGGGATGCGAACAGGATGGACGAAACGATTCTGGATGATGGTGCCGAATGGAAGCCGTGCGGAATCAACAATGTCATTGATTTGATGGTAACGTGCTGAAATCAATGTATCGTAAAAATATGGAATATATATTCACAGAAAATTTTTAAAATACATGTACTCAATATAAATATTAATATTTGCAGTTTAAATTAACCGTTTGAAACAAACGACATGGTATTTGATTTTTTTTTAAATTTGAATATGCATTTGATTCGAATTTTAAATGATTTCAGATTGTCCATATTTAATTAATAATATATTTTATTGTATTATTCATATAAATTATATTGTCTTTTTTTATGTATTTAAAAAACGCAAATAATATATTTATCATTAATTTTAATGATTAAATTATTACTATTAAATTATTTTTAAATTACGAAACAACGGATAAAATTATAGATTACTTTGCCATTGTCAGTTAAGTCAGATAAAGAGTAAAAGGTTTATATTATTCTTTATTTTCAGGTTTTGTCAAATATTCTCTACATGTGGCATATCTTAAATAAAGATATATACGAAAATTCTAATTTAACTTTGAAAATATTGTGTTTTGTAAAATGAACGCTATACAAAAAACCGCCGAAAACGCTATAGAAAAAAACGCTATAGGAGGGTTGACTGTATCTCATAGGGATGTTCGAATGCAACGACGTCATCGATAAATGGCATATGGATACAAATTAAAAAAAAAATAATATGAATTTCAATATAGAAGAGAATGTAGAAGAGATAGCTAATATTAAACTTAAGCTAAAAGTTGATGAACGAAGATGTAATTCAACTTTTCAAAATTGATTTCAAGAACTCACAAACTAAGACGAGTTTCAAAGGCCTACTAAACAAATGTGCTTAAAAGACATGGCTGCAACTTTTGCCTAGGTCTGTGGTGGAATTAAAAAAAATAAAATTTTATATTTAGTTACTGATAGATTTTCGAAGATAAGCCATCTTATTCAGTTGTCTTTTATAATGAAATTTATAAAGTAAAGAAACATAAAACTATACAAACTAACCTGGCCATATGAACATATAACTTCATCAATGCAATCATTGAAAAATAACAGGAGTCATCACAGAATAAGTATCACAGATTTTAAAAATAATTTTAAATAATTGTAATAAATATTTTATTTACTTATGTAAAGCTAAAAATTAGTTAGTTAAAAACTAATAATGGTTAAAATACCGTATATTCTATTATTTTTATATGAAATTCGACATGCATAGTATTTTTTTATTTAAAATCAGAAGTTTTGAATTTATGAAATTAATTTTATTATTAAATCTAAAATTAAAACATCCAGACCATCCGAGATTTATTATTGTATTATTTATATAATAATATTAAGCAAATTGATCATCTTTATTTTAATTTATTTGTATTTAAATATATAATATTAATATATACGCATACTTATTTATGATTTTTTTTGTATTATTTTTAATGAGAGTATTATTTTGAAGTGTGATTAAATTTATAACGCGAGAAAAATATTTATAACGAATACACAAATTGCAATAAAAATCCGGTATTTTCTGCACCATTCTCTATAGTCCGGAGAATAATAGTCAAAGTGCTTTTGACAATTATGGCTGGAAAGCATTTTTAAAAATTCACTCCCGGTTTTTATTTGCAGATAAATTCCATATATAATGGAAACTTGACGAGAATATTTTTAATGTACTCACAAACTATCAAGTGCGATTTTTTTATGATTTTTTATTTAAATTTAACAGCAACGATTAAAGTTTTCTATGAGTAACGACCGTCTACCGAAACCCCGAACCATTCTACCCCATCGCTAATATTTCAGCATTATGAAACTATTTGTAAGTCTTAGTATTTCAATGTACTATGAAGCCAGCTAGCAAACGATTATGCTCTATAAATTTACGTTCATTGGGAATTTGAAAAGATTTTTTTTAATTAAGCAGAGTAAGTAAATTAATTTTAAATAATTATAAGCTTTATCGATTTAAAAAAATGTATATAATAGTATAGAAATATTGTCGGTGGTATTCATTGCAAATTCTCAAATAAATCCTCATGTACTTAAATTAAGGTTTAGACGTAAAAAAGGATTGTCTCTATGGTCACCATTAAAACTTACCGAGTTCGTAAACTGTGGCTTGAGCACAATTGCAGTGACTGTTTTAAAAGAACATTAGTTGAAATAAAAATGAACTCTTTGTTTCTACGTTCTCTACACAAAAACCTCAATTCAACGAAGCCGCGGTTGTGGAATAATGAATATTTTTTTTCATACTGCAGATGGTCAACTGTTTCCATGGTATAATTACATAGAACGAACTTTCCACATGGTGAATATACAATTAAAATAACGTCGGAAACATGGCCACTATCTGACTTTTATTAAGGAATTCAAAGGACCATTAAATTAACCGTGTATATAAATGCTTATACTTGTTCAACCGAAAAGCTCGCTATCTATGAAATGAAATTTTCGCAAAATTGACATATCACATTTCTTTCACGGTCTTGTTTATTTGCCATGGCAAGCATAAATGGAATAGCTTCTAAAGCACCACGAACAACATCTTGAAAAAATCTAGATAAAAAGGACAGGGCAAGGGTTTAATAGAAAGAAAATATGCGAAGTAATCGAACGATCTTTCGTATACAAATATTATGTTGAATAGAAAATGGAAGAGATAAAAAAATACGAAAAACTCTCTCCTTTTAATAACTTCAGGACAGATAAATGAATAAAAAAAAATAATACCACAAAAGCGCTTAACCCTTTTCCGGATGGGGTGATGCGAGATAAAAATACATTTAATTTTATAATATATTCAATTACTATCGCGGGTATAAATTTTCAATTTTCAGCTTAAGCGGATAAAAATTTCATTACACAAAGTGTATATTCGTATCGAATGGAATACGAACGATAATCTAATCGAATTGCTCCGTTCAAAATAGTTTCGTACGCTCGGAAATAAATATTTAAATAAAGTATCGTTAAATACGTATTATTGGCGGTGCGAAATGAAATTCCGGTCGCGAACAAAATTTTAACGCAAAGGTAAAATTGGGCCCTTGTCCAAATTCAATTTTTCATCCTGCTGCGAGATGAAAAGACAGAGGAAACGCCAATCAATCGTTTGATCGAACCAAATAATTATCCCACTCTTCCCAATTTCCTCTGGACACTCGATTGCCGAATTTCCATCCACTCGAAATAATAACGATTGCTTCGAAATTAAATTTTCCAGAACAAAATTGTAATGCCGATAAATCACAAAGCTTCATAAAGCACGTTTGTTCGGAAGAAGAATTTCGGGGAAACGCAAAGCGACCACTACACGTGCACATGAACATATATATGCACACATGTGAAAGGGGAACATTTAAATAACGGAAAGTCGGAAAATCCCCAGTTTTGAAATATGCGAGTTTCCAATATTCGCGGTGTTGAGTTTATTAAATAAAAGTTGTTGGAGAGAAACTCAGTTTTTTTTAGCAGGGGGGTGTTAATATACATATATTTTAGAAATGTGGATCTGACGTGCCATATATGAAGCCATAATAACCGTAGAAATGTATAATATAAATAAAAATTGGAATAGAAAAAGTTTCAGCAGTTTTTAACAAAAAAAAATCACACATAAATATGGTTTTAATTTTTAAGATATTATATCTTGTGTAGTAAATGGAAAGGTATAATTTAAATTATAGTGTTTTTGACTCTAGTTCGACGTGGTATGTTAAAGCTTATTTATAAAATAAAATTAATAAAATGAATCTACAGCTGCAAGGTAGTATATCTGAATTTGATCGGAGTAAAAGCAACAATTTCTGCATTTGTATCTAAAATTAGATTGTAGAAAACAAACTTGTTCGCACAAAAAATCAGTTTCCAAATTTTTCCTGTGGAAACAAATGAAGACGATATTCTGGTATTTTACCGGTATTTTTGAAGCACTGAAAAAGGTGTATGAAAAAAAAAATTCATTGAAATTTCATTATCATAATCATTAACATAAATTCTGAAAAATCTAATTAAGAATGATAAAAACTCTCTTTTTTTTAATATTATAAATCCAAAAATCTCAAAAGACCATAAAACACTTTTCCATAAAAATCACAGCATATAATTAAATTTTTGTAACAAGAAGAGAAAATTAAGCGTGGATTTTAACTCTTTTAATACTATAAACTAAGAGATCCCTAATACCTGTATTATTTTTGTACATTTATATTTCGTACAGATTAAAAAAATAGGTATTTATTTAAGTGTATTCAAAATAAAATTGTTTTTAGATTTATTAAAAAAACTTGAAGACGCATACAACGAAAAATAAAAGTTAATAAATCTTTTTTTCAAATGTTAAAGAAATATATTAATAATTAATAGTTGTTCATAAAAATAAGATCTATCTACAATAGCAATGCTCATTGATAGTCAAACTATAAAGATCAGTTTTCTAAGGTAAGTGATTGTCGATTATTAATTCATAATATTTGGAATTTAATTAAACGCATTTGAAAAACCACTATTGGTTGAAATGCATTATTTCTCATAGACAATGGCAATAATATTCTAAAATCATTAATTTCGTGCATTTATTAAATAGTGCAGGATTATAAAATTAGCTGTAAAATATAAAACAATATGTATTAAGTATTTTTGGTGAATATTCTCATGGGATTTTCTATTTTTTGGAACTAATGTATCCAATTTTAATAATATTAAATTATTTTGGGAGCAAAATCAAGGACAAAACAGGGAACATCAGGGACAATGTTTTTCAGTTTTTTTCGCGGAATTTTATATCCATCTATTAATAATACTTTTTTCGAATTCTCTGTTTTCTGGACATTTGTACGTTCTGTATTTATTTAAAAATGAGTATAGACTGCTGATATATAGAATTGTCTTCAGAAATACATTACAGATGATTATATATTTAAAAACATAACAATTATTCATCTTTAACTTGGGAAAATATTTATAAATATATATCTCATTAGTAAGTATATTATATTAATATAAATACTATTTAAAATCTTAATAAAACACACGAGAAAAGATCAAAGGCAAAGTGTACGTATTTCCTAGAAGATGGTAATATTAATATTTTATCTACAAAATTCATAATATTTTCAAATCCGGCTGAATAATCTCGAATTTCATTTCAAGTTTTGAATTTTAGTTTAAATCATTTAATTAATAGTTTCCGAGAACATTGAACGGCTTTGATGTCGATAAAATGTCTCTCCATATTGAAAACGGTCAGAATTAATGTATATTTCGTACAAAAAATATAAATGTGTACTTTATAAATTACGCAATTGTAATAGAAAGCCGTTTTAACCTTGACTAAAATATATTAGAGGCTTAAAATTATTAGAATTTATTTAGTTTAAAATGGAAGCGACGCTCGCTGGAATATTTCTCGGAGAGAACGCGAGCGTAATGAAATTATTTCCGAATTAAACATTTTGGCCCAAATGCAGCGGGTACCTCTATTTAACGGGCGTCGCGGAAATTGAATTGTGAAATGTGTTGTAAGGGAATGTGTGGGTTTATTCAATATACCCATTCAGATAATGGAGGAAGTGGAAATTCGCATACCCGCATAAAATAATATTTAAAATATTTATACACATATATTTATTTATATATAAAAAAAACCCCTCCGGTACATAAGCCGAAGGGATTGTTTGCAATCACATACGAATAGAACGAAATATCCCTGATTTGATTTCAAGAGGGGCGGCCCTGAAATGATTACCAAAGGTTTTGCGGTTATCGGACCAATCAAATATTGTGATCTCGGCTACGGCCGAACCACCACATTTTTGGGTCACACGTGAGCCCATTGTGCTCCGAAAATTGTGAAGGGGGATGTACAATATTTGGAATTGAACCTTAGAGGGTGCCCGGCTCATCCCTTAATACATTATACTAAAAGTTCTATACGTGTCTGATTGGATACGCGAATAGACAATCGGATCGGACGCCACCGTGCTAAATGAATATATAAAAAAAACATCGGCATAATTATTGTTTTGGATTTGATGCTTCCAATTAGCCGCTGAAATAATGAAAGGATAATAATAGCATCGGAACAAAATTACCTGTCGGTCATACGATACCGAGCGTAACTCTATACGTCGTTTTTTAAAAAGTTAAATTTAATTAAAAATGAATTTTCATTTGCGAAAAAAAATTGAAACGCGGTCCGTTGTTAAAAGGATATGAGATTACCGTGCAAAATTCAATCATACTGCATTATTAAATGTGAGCCCTTAAGGGCTTAGGTGATGTCACGGTGACATCAAAAGGGGATTTTTTTTGTAAAAGGGCATCTCCATCAGCTTTATAGGTCTCAGGGGAGCGTCGGACGATCGACTCTTACTGTGATGGGGATTTTTTGGGATTTCATTATGTGAAAGAGTTTAAATGCGCGAGGAAATCATAGTCGAATTCGGGGTCGCGCCAATGGATCGATCGGAGGGTGCAAATTATGGAAATTGGATGAAGATGGATGTACCGAATCCGAAATATTTAATCTGGAAATGGGAAATAAAATATTATTGAATTCAAGATTGAACATATTTATTATTATACGTAGATATTTTTACTCTTTATCGTTATTATCTATTTCCTTTTAAATAATCGTTTTTATCATTCCTAAATTTATTCTTTGGCATATTTTTAGATCGGGTTTAAAATAGTTTATTTTAACACCGATAATCGAATGAATTATTACCTTGAATATCATTATTAACTTCAGAAATAGACATTTATTTTTGGTAAAGCCTATAAATCGTCGTAATATAATTAATTCAAAGTTATATATACGATTTTTTTTAAATTTAGAAGTTTTACAAGTATAGTTGCAGTAATGTTTCATTTTATATGCATCCATCTAAGAAAATAACAAATAATATAATATGTACGTAGAACAAAAGGTAATCCAAAAAGTTAAATATGTTCGAAACTTAAGCCTGAAAATTTGTTTTTAATATTTCAAATATACGTAGGATTTATTTTACAGATAAGATGATCTACGCTAACATCTAATATTATCTCTTTCACGCCCATGAAGTTATTGAATGAGAAAGAAACAAATATTGCAAAATCGCTTAATTTTAAGATATTTTTATATATTTTATTGAGCTATTGATTGAAACACAGTGAGTTTATAAATAACAGACATTCTCAATTATTCTAAACCATGTTATCTTAGATATTCTTCATGCAACAAAGACATCAATTAGTAAAAATAAACTTGGACCTTCTATAATACGACACTTCTACTACACTGGTGATGAAAGTGGTGAACTACAGAAGTAATCACTAAAGAAAATGTTGTATCACCAACAGAAGATAGATACGAAAAGACAATTAACGTTAGTCGTGGTAGAGATAGAGAAAGATTTGATGACATGGATATTCAAGATATCGAAGAAATATTGGAGGACATTGCATTTAACGAAACATGTTAGATGAACGTTTCACGATTAATATGTCATAAAGTAGTTGAAGCGAAATAGCTTTATATTTCACATTAAAAACAATAAATTAAGTTTTGGGATTAGCTAATAAATTAGAACATTTTTATAAAAAAATATTCTATATTGGAATAAAGGTGTTTGACCACTTATCATGAAATACATAAATATTTTTTTCACCTTGAAAGCAGAAAATCGCTTATTACTCAATTATTAAAGGATACATACATCCTAAAACACACAAGAGTTTTCTGATAATGAAAATTTAAAATCGATTCTGTATATGAGTCATATAAATAGGATTGTAAAGCAGTGGCGGCTCGTAGAAAAAAATATTTGGGTTTGTAAGTTAACCACGATTAACCTAAGTTCTTGTCGGATAGTTCTGATGAAAACTATGAATTCATGTAAGAGGTGGAGACCGATTTCCTCCGCATGTTTCATAAAAATATTTATGTAGGTAGTTTGGCTCATTAGAATTATTTTATTTAATGTCATCTATCCTTTGTTGAATAAATAATTATAAAACAAATAATATAACAATTTCAATCTAACTGAAATAATAAAACAATCAACCAGTGTCGTTGATTTGATACTGGGGGGAATATTGATGAGATACTCATTCGCCTTAAATCGTCAGAGTCTTTAAAGTTCTTAATGTATCTTTATATTGGTCAATAGCCATCTAGAATCTTTCTGTTATGCCATCTATCCATCTAAATCAAATAAATAAATAATCAATAGAAACATATATATTAATATATAAAAATATCTTTTCCTCAATTTGTTTTGGAATACTGCAGTTCGTGGTGTATAAGGACGAACTGCTCCTGATTGTAAGCAATAGTGATGATGAATGAACTATATTATCTCAGTATTTCAAATAAGTACCTAAAAGTATGCATTATATCGATATTTCTTTAGAACACACACTCTAATTTTATATGAACTGTAAATCTTGTATAACATCATAGTTATTTATATGACCGCGTTATACAAGTGTATTGGCGTTTTTTTCATTAAATCATCAACTACTCTATGTAATATTACGCTTGTTGGCTAAAAATTTTCACGCCTAGAATATTATGAGTTAATTTGTTCAGATTTTAGTATTTGGGATTATTCAAAATCAAGGATGACGAATTAGGCAAACGTTCTACCATTAATTGGCGATATGTAGACTGCGGTCGAAGCTCAGTCTATCCCCGAAATATCTTAAAGTTATATGAATAAGCTCAACACTATTTTTTTTTTGAGTCGTGAAGCGATTACATATTATTATATAATTATTATTATTTTTTTTTTTTTTTTTATATAAGATATTAATCCACTTTCCCTCATTTCTGAGGATCGTGACCATGTGCATGATTCCCCTTATGGAGGACCATGGAAATGGTTTTCATGGGAATATATAGTGCAGTGGTTTCCCGTTGCCTTCTGCACCGCAGTGATTTTTTATACTGAAGAGCGCTGCTGCCCGCTTCTCAGCTTATATTTTTTGACAATTATTTTTTTGTGAAATGAAGGTCGTCAGCCTCCACCCCACCCCTCAAGCTCAACACTATATTAAACTTAAAAAAAATAATTGTTGTAGGCTAGCACAAAAACTAGTAAGATGAAGGTACGTAGAACATATTCCAGTATTATATACAATGTCGTTTAATATGCATTCTACCGACGAAGAGCCATTCGCCGAATGAAATATTGTCAATATAATAAATTCCGAAATAAAACTCTATTTAGTTATAGTTTTATATGGATGCTTAACATAAGAGGGTAATAAAACCGCCGTAGCCGTCGCAGGGCGCTTGCATAAATAAGTTCCGTAGATAGACGGCATGGAGAACACTTCACCTAATTACATCACAACACAAGTGTGCTGGCTTCGTCCTCAGCGTCCTCTGAAGGGTCGTTCCCGGATAAATGAACCGTTAAAACTCGAGCAATTGATTAAATTTTTACTGTTGGATGCAGGCCTTGATAATGATCCTTGGAAAAGGAATACTGCCAGAGTCCTTCCGAGACGTGATGCGACGGTTCGTGAAGGATTCCCGAGCAGATAACCGGGATTGAATGGGTCCGCCAGGAGAGGGCGAGGTAAAAAAGTCTGTGTATAAAGAGGGGGATTTGGATTGCAAAACTTCGGAAATAAATCGTCGGGATGAAATGGGGAGAAGATTGCAAAACGGGGTGAATTGGAACAGGTGTTAGTCTCTCGCTCCAGAGACATGCTTATTTTAAAGATTTAATCCAATTTTTAATGAAGTTGGCTCACCGCATTTTCCGTGGTAGACTAGGGTGACGTTGATTTGTTGTTCGCAAGCGTTTCGGACCAGTTCGCACTGAGATGGATAGTCTTTGGAGTCACTTCCGCAAGCGGCACGAGCGGCTCGAGGAGGACATCTTGGACAGCGACAGACTGCTCTACCGCCTTCGGCACTGCAAGTAGCACCCCAAGCACATTGGACATTGCGACAAGGTTCCGGTTCTGAAACAGAAAGAAAAATATATATATATAAGAAAAAGTTATACCAATACATTTAAAATGCCTATTTTTGGGATTTTGATACTAGAAATATGTAGATACTTTTATTATTATAAGTGGGCTTTTAGCCCTGAGGCATTATAGACACGTGCGTTCCAACCCTGATGCCAGGACTATGAAGGTCGTCCACCAGGTTATCTAGGCTCTTATGATATGTAGATTCTAACTTTAGATCGTTAATATCTTAGCATTTATAAAGTCCTCAAAAAATCGGAATTTATGGTATTCAAATCTCATCATATCTAGATATCATAAAAGTCATGAAAAACATATTTTATTTAATGTTAAAGTTAAATACAAAGCCTAAATTTATAACTATTTAATGGGGAATAAAGCTATACATTTTAACGTCGATCAAATAATTAAGGTCAAATTTTCCATCATTAAGTTTTTAAATCGGAGCAAAACTGCTATTACTTCTAGCTTTCACTAATATTTAAAATAAAATCGAATATATTATGTGCGTTTTCACTTCTGGGAGGTTAGGGAAAGTACACTAATTTATACTAATATTATTGCCAAACTAAATGAATTCATTTAGGAGTTATAAAATGATGTTCATAATATTAAAATAAATAATCGACAGCACTATCAAGTTTCAGAGAGACTGAAAAAGCATTAAATTGCTCTTATTTTGTAATTTGTGAGAATTCCATGAAATGCTAGCAACAAAAAATATTTAATTAAATACTTTCTGTGCTTCTGATATATTATATGTATAGTTTTATATTAATTTAATGCAATTTTTATGATAGAATGTATGTACGTTTCGAATTTATATGAATCTCTGCATTTATACGGATTTTTTTAAATATGTTTTAAGCCATGATGGAAGCATTATTTCGCAGAATCTATTTGCAGCATAGCCAAGGGATGGTTGTTGATGAAAAAGTGTACTGGAAAATTACTTGAAATGTTATTTTAATTAATATACAACATCTATAGCTTTCAACATATGCAACAACATACTTAGTTATTTTATAAATTAAAAATAATATTACGTGTATTATCTTAAAAATAAACAAACAACTTTGTAAAATTATTGAAACATTTGTTTTCTTAGTGTTAGATATATTTCTATGATTTATGATTAACTGGAGATTTGGACGTCTCGCAGAGCAGTTGATTAGTCAAGTTTTTATCGGTTAAACTGTATCGACACTTTAATATATGGTGCAAAATGCAGTTTTGATGCACAATTTTAATATAAATTTATCTTCAAGAATATATTTCTGATAAAATTTGTGTATTTATTCTCTTAAATCAATACTTGATTGGATGTATATACGATATATTTGTAAATTTTGAGGCGTAGATTCGACCTTAGAATCAAATGAAGTTAGGAAAATTGTGAAATTTTCCTCATGTTTATGCATGCAGGAATAAGTGATAGTTTAAGTTTTGTAATAAAACATATATTCTGATAACATTATGCAATCAATTTATTTTTGTGGTAATTTATTCATTCATTCAAGCCATGTTTATTGTAAAATTCAGATATATCATTGCCATTTTCGTTCATGAAAATTCGAATTTTCTTCGTTAATTTCCAAAATTTTAGTAAGCAGTCATTAAGATACCACAAAAAAATTAAATCAGTGTACATCTTGGCCTCGTATGACACAGGTTTATACAACACGGTTGATAATAAATGGCGTTTTTTGTACAATACATTTTATATAACACGATTTAAAAAAAATCAGTAAGAAAAATACTACAATCACAATTTTCCTGCTAGTAGAGGATGGTTTGAAAATTTTAAGAAGCGATTCTCACTACATAATATAAAAATTCAAAGAGAAATTGCGTCGGCTGACATAGAATCCTCAAAAAAACTTACATCAGAATTCGCGGAAATAATAAATACACAACCGATCTCGAAAAAAAATTGAACATATAGAACTGTTAGAATATTTTATCGATTGTTTAATAAAAAATATAAAGGATATTTTATGTAACGGAAAGATTATTTTTGTATCGAGCTTTCAGGCGCGGATTGTAACAATAATAATCAGAAGAGGTTAGGGCCAATTCGTATTTAATTTACGGTCTGATCGGGTGCTACGGGCACTTCCGGTAACACACACGTCACTGAATTGGCCTGGATAGCGGCCTGGCTCCTCATAGCTCCGTAGAATCAACGAAACCATGATTGTGCCCCACTGCCATCGCCACCACGTCTGATAGTGGCACGAGACAACACTCGACTCGAAAAATAATTAATGTGTATGTTTTTATTTTATTCATAACAACTTTGTATATAAATGAAATGCAGATTTAAGCTGAGAATATATGAAATTTTCATAATTTTCCGTCTGCCGAACTTGCGAAAAGGGAAACCTGTGCGTTTAAATTAGATTATATTATAGTTCTATTCCATGCCGAGTTTAATTAAGTTGATTGGCAAATTTTAACGAGCATCACTCCCCCGTTGCTTACGAGATTATATTCATTGCCAGATTATCGTTCAGACGGCGGAATCTTTGTCATCCAGAGAATCATGTGCCAAATTTAATCTGTTCCCACTTTACACGGACGGGGATTTAGTATCAAAGGATTTAGTGCCGACTTAAAATTACATACCGGCGATAATTGTTCCAGCAAAGTGAAGACAATGAGAGAGCAGCGTCTCCATAACACTAACCCACTCCCCGTGTCCCTCCCCTCACACCTTTGCTCGTCGTCGCTAATTGATGGTGTAATGTAGAACCTAGCTACCTCATTAAATCTGGATAATAATAATTCGGATGACGAATGCCTCGAGTTTTGTTTTGTATCGGGTCACGCTGGATTTAAAATTCCGATTCGATCGCAGAAAATGGCAAACGACCCAATTCTAATTCTGTAATTACAGTAGCCGTTAATTTCAAAATGATGCGGAGGCAGGGTTGGATTCGGTCGCCCGGTAAATAAGATGCCCCGTCGGGAATACTCGACGTGCCATTATATGGACAATTTAGTTTAAATTAAACGTTCCGCTGTAGATTAGCAGTTTCGACAAACTGGTAATTTGAGAATAAAACAAAATGTATAGGGTAAATATTTGTAGTGTTATTTCACGAACAAATTGCACTGTTTTGCAAACGATGCAAATGCATTGCGCCAGTGACAGATGCAGCGCTACGGCTATTGTTTCCAATTTTTGAAAATAAATAAATATTTTCCGAGTAAGGGTTTTCATCCATTTCCATTCGGGCGTAATGAACGCGGCGTCGAGTAGACAATGGCCGCTTCCACTTCCGGCGTCGCCTCTGCTTTCGTCATCATATAACGAAAGCAATAACAGTTTTTTGGACAGATTTATTTTTCCATTTGTTCACGTTCGTTCACCGCTCGTTTTCTGTTTGTTCAATTTTGCATTGTTTCGTCCAATTTTTTTTTATTCGCCGCTGATGAAAATTTTCATTTTTTTTTTCGCCGTTGTTTGCACACTATCGCTGATTCTTAAACAGTGTTGCGTGTCGGGCGAGTTACGAATTCAATTTGTGCTGAAAATTACCGCCACCTTTATGTGCATGTCTGAAAAAAGAGTCTAGAACCGTTTTCGGAAAAGAATGATTGAACACAAAGGGGGACCGCGGGATATCTGCCAAACGAATGAAAAACTTTGCGGAGAACAATGGATGTGTCATTAAGTCCACTGTGGATGACAATATTGTCGTAGAAATACGTTTAACACAAAGCGAATTCGTATAGCAATTTATTATAGATGTCATGTTATTCATATAGAACGTTAAATAAATAATAATATTATATTTTCACAAATGAATTTTTATAAATGACAATTTAAATTTGTTTTATATAAAATTATGGATACTGGAAGTAAATATATTTTTTTGTTATGGATTGTTTATATCGGTTTGTCAACGACTCTCGTCTAGTAAATAGGTAAACTTTGATATTATCGTAAAGCTCATTTTATCTACAGTTTCCGTTTTATTATTTATATTTTTATCCTTCGTAAAAATGCCATGGCCAGAAATTCTGGACACCTATTAGTGATGTTTTATTCTAAGGATTCAAGCTAAAATAAACTACGACAATCTGCATTTTTTTGGAGACTCTTAAAACTTCAAAAATACCATAGATGATCAAAAAAATTAAAAGTAATGATAGAGAATAAAACGATAAACTAAGACCAGAAAGACCTCTAGAACTGGATGATGTCGCTTTAAGTTCGTTGGTGTAATCTGAACCTAGCAAAACCATAAAGAATTGCTACATGATCTCAGCTGTCCCCGGTCAACAGTACAAGATTATTTGAAAAAGATTGACAAAAAAATAGACAGCTCTTGTCTATATTGTATGAGACCAATCCAGTTCTAAGAAGGATTGCTACTGGTAATAAAAAATTGTTGCTTTACAACAGCTCAAGAGGAAAAACACTGATTTTCTTTATATTCGGTACCAGTTTCATCATTTATCTTAAACAAGATGCTTCATTGTGTTTAGTGGGATATTTTGGACGTAGTTCATTATGAACTATTAAAACCTGGACAAACAGTTATATCCAAAGATTATTGTGCCTAATTAGAAAGTTTGAAGGCGATAACATCAAAAAAGAAATCAGTTTTGATAAATAATTAAAGACGTATATTGCAAAATGACAAGGCAAAGCCACATGCTGGAAAACTCATACAGTGAAAATCAGGGAGTTGGATACAAAAGTTTTACAGAGCCCACCTTATTCACAAGATATTACGCCTTCAGATTATCTAATTTTTAAATATTTTAAGCATTCACTTAGAAATATAATTTAATTTAGCAGAAGACGTAAAAAAACAATTAAATTCATTTTTGATACACCTCAACGATAACGAAAGATTATAGAGATCAATGGAAATTGTTTTATATTATAATATTTGTATGGTGAATAAATAAACTGAAATATTTTTTTTTCAGGTTAAAAAATTATGATTACTTTCCAGTTTACCTTGTATCGTTTTGATATTACATATTAATATTTATTTATTTTTTAAGACTTTTTAATATAATTTGTTTTAAAGAATAATTGAGAAGAAAATTATCCTATATACAATTAAATATGTTTTTATTTATTCGTATGCATACATAATATATTTACAACATAATACAATAAATAAGTGCAAAATCATTAAGCCAGATGTGCCGATATATTGGATACCCCAAGTTATGATTTTTCTCGAAATTTTTTTTTAATATAAATACTACATGTCACAAGCTATTTGTATTTGTTTAAAAAAGTCTAAAGAATTACTAGTAAGGAAGTAATAGTCTTAATATTTTAAATACTCATTGCCTTTAATGTCTACGATTGCAAAAAAAAAAACAATATATGCTGCTATTACAACGCTTGCGATGATTTTCCTCGCTCGCATCCGGTACGATATGTTTGGTATTGGGAATGGCTTTTAATAATTTACCTTCGTATTTTATTTTTTATACTATTTTTTACTTTTTAAAATTTTAAAAATGTTTAACATAATGATATATAAAGTGTGAGAAAGTTTTGTGTTATACATATGGAGTTTCAAGATGGAATTCGAGATTATTTATTAATAAGAAGTAAGGATACGTTTTGTGATTATCTTCGCATATTTAAATGAAAGTCAATCAATCACTTAACATAAAATTAAAAAAGTTAATAGAAAAAGAAAATTAAATTTTGCATATTTTAATTATATAATATTAGAACATATTTATATTTAGTAAAGAAAAATAATAAAATAAATATCAAATATTTTAGAATAATAAATAAATAATATTAAGGTTTTAAAAGCTTTGGATTAAAAGATTTTAGGGGTACAATAATGGGTTTTATCAAAATAGCTTTTACGCTTTGGTTTTTTATATTAAATATTTATTTTGAAACCAAAAATGGATTTTTAATAAAATCTGCATACATGTTTTTTATTCTCTAAATAACGAATAAAATTATAAATAATCTAAATTATTAGATTTATGCAATATTATCTCGTACTATCGAATGTTTCATTATTCCTGAATTAGATTATTCAGCAAGGTCACAATCCACAGGTTGATTCTGGGACTTACACGCCGTATCGTCAGATTTTGAACCCGCAGACTAGAAACCGGTTAAACCCCCTAGCCATGTTAAATTCATCATCAATATCGCAGGGCAGCATTAGGGCCGCCTCACACTCGCCGCGGCGATACGTCACGCCATCAACACACGCGCGAAATTTATTATTCATCAACCGTGTAATAGCAATTCCAATTTCGCCATAATGCTGATATATTTCGCAGGGTATCCCGAATTTCTGCCGACCAACTTTCTCCTGGCTGTAAATATTTTACCGACGCTTCTATCAAAGTCAACCCAACTCTCATCTTTCACGAGGAACAGTTAAAGAGATTTATAGTTTTTCAAAAAATTCTTGTATTTTTGTGCAGGTACTGCGGCCGATGAAAGAGTGGGGGGGCTGAAATATGCTATGAACATTTTGCAAAATTTATGATGAATAATGGTTTCGAAGAAATTCAGTGAAAATTTTGCGTTGAATTATGACTCTGGTACTTTTTTAATAAACCGCAAAAATTTGCCGATTTATTAATAAAATTTAACAAATTTGAATTTGCAGACATGTTTTTGTTAGTTACTTGATTTTTTTACTTTGACTTTGTGATTAAAACATGATTAATCTTTCTTCTAAAATCACAATTATTTTAAATCTGTTTTAATATATTTAATTTAATGTTTAATAAATATTTTTTTCATTCACATTTGAATGCATTTAAACAATAAATTTAATATATAAAATCAAATTAAATATTTTTAGTCTTTTTTCTATTATAATTTAAGTGGATCACTCCAGAATAAATAAATACACAACTGAATTAATAAGATTTCAGCACAAATTTGATTCCAGTTTAACAAAAACAAGATTTGCTCTAAACATTTCTAAATGAAACTTCATTTAGATCAGGGGTGAGCAACCTTTTTTTGCAACGGGTCAGCTACAAATTTAAAAATGTTGTGCGGGCCGCATAAAGATACTTATGATAATACAAACAATTAATGAAGAACTCAAATTATCTCTTTATTAACAAAATAAACCTGGTATAAAATAATACAAAAATTAAACACTCATTAACCCTTTATAGGGCAAATTAATTATTTTGGAATTTTAATTTCAACTATAACATTTTAAAATACTTATTGTCAATAGCAATAAATTAACCAAAGAGCGTTTTTGACAACATATTACAGTAATAAGGTTGACATTTCTATGGGCGCTCATGGAAATATAGACCTTAAAGCGACTGGTTAATATATTAACCAATATCAGCCTTTGCCCTATAAAGAGTTAACCTAGCCGTGGCTATTTAGAACCCCAAGTTAATGTTATAAATAAACATTAATAATTATTGTCTGTAATTGCGTAAAAAAATAAAAACAACAATATTCGGTTCGGACCACGGGCGCGATGTTTTTTTCTCGCTTGCATACGGTACGATGTACCGGGTGCGAGTGAAACCGTGAAATTGGCACGTGCCGCGAGAACTCTGAGTGGGGTCGTGTCCTCAGTCTGCGGCGGGACATCGCCGAGTGCGCTTGTCATTTACGCGTCATATTGATTAGTTAAAAAATATCCAGGTATGAAGTATATTATGAATAATTTTTATTCTTCAATAATCCATTTCAAGTCAAGATATTGATAAAGAATTCATCAATATCTTTACTTGGGATATATTTTCCATTGTAAATAGACCCCTTTCGGATGACGCGGTTGTTTTCCAGCCGTGTGACGAATTGGTTATTAGAAATTAAAAAAAAAACAGTACATCATTTAATCTTGATTGGTGATCGCTTTGTCAAAATGTAAAATCTTTAAAGGGCCGCACAAGAAACTGTGACGGGCCGCATGCGGCCCGCGAGCCGCGTGTTGCTCATCTCTGATTTAGATGAAAAAAAAAATGAAAAGAAAGAAAATGATTGAATTATTCGAGAACAAACTAAAAACTATTTTTAACATTGAACAATAATTAAAATATTATTGTATTTGAGCCGTCGTTTTTGAAAGTGGTATAAGTCTCTATGTTAATATTGTGAGATATTTAAAAGTTTGTTTATTATGCAATAAAGTTAAAGAAAATATTCGATAAAACTTCCATTAAACCCATTTTTTGCGCATAGATGAATTAAATTTAATATTAAACTCATGTTTGAGTTTTAGATGATTGCATATTCAGATTATGGATAATAGCAAAATCTATAATACTTTAAAAAGTCATATTTATTGCTTATCTATTTTTAAGAATTAAATTTTCTATGTTTATGTATTTAATTATAACTGAATGAAGCCTTTTAAATCATTATTAATTTTTCTAAGCATTATTTTTCAAAGACCGACAACATAAAAAAAATCATCACATACCGAAATTGCGGGAAGCTGTTATACTTTATAGCGATATTAATGTTTAACCCATTACGGACCGAAATTGATTACAGCCGGTATTAAAATTTTGTCATGTCATAATCGCCGGACATTGTCATATCACATCGCCGGGTTTTCGTAATATATCACTGGTGTAATGGCGCATCTCCGATAATCAATTACGATATTCGTTTATCCGGAGCGTTTAGTGTCACCTCCCCGTTAAATCCGAACAACTCAACCCACCCCCCCACGGAACCAACCCTTTCATACACAACGAGTGCTAAAGCCATTAAAGCGATAAAAAAGCCATTAATTACACGGGCCTTCGTGAAATTAAAAATATTTCATTCTCTGCCGAATAATTTCAGAAAATTTTTAACTCAATTTTCTATATGAATCATTGATATTTTCGACGAGGTGAGAATTTTACCGGTGTGTAGAAAACCCCACGGCGAATGGGTCCCTCTATGCTACTTAATATTCAAAAATACCAAAGCCGTTGGTAATTATCAGAAATGTAATTGAGCTATAAATGGAAACACGAAGATAATATTCAGAGGAATAATGCCCGTCGTTAGAGCTTTTGTATTGATGCAGAAAGTCGACTAAATTAAATTCTATATACATTTCCAAAGTAATATCAACACAATGAAACAATGAAAATTCATTGTTGGAAGATATAGTATTGCAATATTGTAAAATTCACTGGAGGGATACATTGCATTAGCCTCAGTTGTGATATTAAAATAATAGCAGTAGAATAATCTAAAAAACCATTGGCGTTTTAATGCTAACCATATTGTAATAAAGTCACAATATCTTTTGTAAATATCATTTTTACATCTTATATCATATCATATCAAATATATTAATGTATTCTATTAAATTATTTGTCTTTTTTACTTATAATGTAGAATTTCCAATGTTTGTTTAAGCTTTTAACATAAATATGACTTTAAATTGAGATTACAAGCGATTCAAAAATATATTTCGTAATATGACCGTCTGCGAACTAGGCATATAATATTTTAAAATAAATAATAGCAACAATAACTGCGAAAAAGCTTTTAAATTTCGCATTAATTTATTAAAAAGCATCATTTCGCCAGTATAATGCATAGCAAAATACGACCCCATTACTTTCGCTTTAATTTTAAACAGCGAGCCTGAAAGTATTCGTTAATCAAATAATATTTCTGGGCGTTTTGAGGTTGTACGCAGAATAAAGGGTTGAGAGAAACGGCATTATGCAAAATTACAAGATAATCTCGGCGAAGAAAAACAGTAACCCATTACCGTAAAAGTGAGGCTGCCATCAGTTGGCCGCCGCTGAAAAACTCATTGCCATTAGTGTCCGATGGTATGAATGGAAAAACGGCAGGACAAATGTTGCCAGAGGACCCGGCGCCATTCAGAGACCAGAGACGAAAAAAATAGCAACTTTTTTGCAACCAGGTGGCACCGAGCTTTAAAGCCTCGGTATCCATCCATCCCCCCCTCCGGTCGTGGATAGTGTCCGAGATAAGACGGGGAGGGGCCGCGTTGCAAACAAGAGGACGAGATGAAAGATAATGAAAGCCATTAAGTTGAGAAGACAGGGCTCTCGGTGTACCGTGAATAAAAGGTGGTGAACCCAAAGAAAAGCCTCGAGTACCTGGCACTCGTTTGCTGATATTAATTATTCATTACAGTGCTTAGGACGGGCCAGCAGGGATAAATTAAATATACGAATAAATTAAATCAAAGAGCGGCCGATCAACGGCTGCGCGAGCGGTTACGCCTTTGAATTTCAGATCAAAAAAAGAGATAAAAATTGTATAAGTTACGAATACTTACAGTCAACTCTTTTCATTCATGATTTTGAAATAACACGGTTCAGTAATGTTTTTACAAGAATTATTTGTTCTAACACGATTCCAAGAAACTTCGCATAACGAGCAAAACAAACTAAAAATTCCTCGCTTAACGAGTGATGTTTCGTATAACGGAAGAAAGAAGCATAGATTTAAACTTGTATTAAGACATATTATTTGTGCATTAAATTTAACAACCCTTGCCATAATGTAATCGAAAAAAATACAAAAATACAGAAGTCGGAGCATAAAAATAACCGACGAAATAAAATGTCTCTCAGTTTTGGAAATATCAGTTTACATCGTTGTCTGCAAGATGACCGAAGAGATTGCCACGAGAACCCTTAACCTTTTCAGTGCGGGGCACATGACGTACATGCGCATACAAATCGTGTTCAGGGTGCGGCCGCATGTCGTACATGCGCGAGATTCTTTAAAACTTTAATTTGTCGTTACATGTAAACTAGGCCAAGTTAAGTGATCGTGTTTGTTTTAAAAATCAGCTAATAAACACAGCTATCAATAAATATACAACATATCACAAGAAATTTATAGGAACCATGTAATATGTAAATATGAATAGTAACGATTTAAATCGCGCGTGGTGTCTCATTCAAATCTCCGCAGTAGTATCGGTAACGTATCTCGACTCAGGGGTTGTTAAGGGTGTTCCACGTACATTATGTTCCACATACACGTGTACGGATGTAATGGTATAAGAAAATTGCATTTCGCATTTTTGATTTTGATTCGCATTCCCATTTTTTCCTCACTTAATCTCTTTTTGTGCAATTTATATTTTCTTCGATTTATTATTACGAAAATAAAGCGAATCGAGTTTATTTTTTTAGTTGAGATGGGAGAACATATCCTAATGAACATGTTTGCATAAATCTCTTATAGGAAAATGGTCTAATATAGCGGTAAACGGTAAATACAAATTTACCTCGCCAAAAAAATAATTTGGTCCAAAACGGCGCCGCACTCAGATGCAGAATCGTGTTTATACCCGCCGCATTGGAAGGGTTAATTCTGCTCGGAAGAAATTTTGGCCGTAGAGCGTTATAAAATGTGACTTTGAAGGATTTGAGACTGTACTTGTAGACCCTGTAGTCAACAAAATTGTGTTTTTGGTTAAGGTCATAGAGCTGGAGGTGAATAACAATGAAATGAACTTTTTGAAGAGCACACTATCGAAGAGCTAATAAAGCTGCATTGTGTTTCACAGCAAAAAGTTGTAGAGAAGAGTTTGGCAGAGCAGTAGAAGGTAACAGAAATTCAACAAACTTCTGGCGCAATAAAAGAAATTTCTACCAAATTTTAAAGGTCGACAGAAATAGATGCTTCTAGTTAAAAAATGCATGTTTATGAAAATTATTCTAACTCTTCTACTCAATCCTAAGGCCAGGATTGGATTGGTTGTCCTCCAGTTTAACTAGGCTCTTCAAATGAGCTGAGCTGCTAACGCGTGGTTTGTAACAATAATAATCGGACGATGCTAAGGCAGATTTATATATAATTTACCGTTTAATCGGGGGCTACCTCTGGTAGCACACACGTCAACGGATGGGCACGGATAGCGGCCTGGGCTCATCATAATTATATAGGAATCATGATTGTTCACAACCGGCCTCCACGTCCGATATCGACACGCCAAAATACTCAACTGTACATGATAAATAATAAACTATTTATTTCGATTTTGTTGTTTTATAAAAAAACCTGCGATAGAAGAAAAAAAGATGATTTACGCTCTTTTACAATTAATATATATATATATTTTTTTTAAATATTATGGACACTATTTATGTATTTTTTCGCAATGTAATACATAATCGAATTTAAGTGAGAACAATTATTTTGCTTAACCTGTGTTCATAATATTCTGAAACGTGATTTGCTCGTTAATCAAAGTTTCAATCTATCAATATTTATAGGCGCAGATCAATGGGTAAAAAATGAAACAAAATGCTGGAATTAATCAACTAACATCTGCTTTAATTCACGAGGGCTTGAGTTTCGCAAGAATAAGGAACAGCATTTTTTCACGTCTGTTTCGAACCTAGAACGAGCTTTAAAATTCCAACGGGATCTGCAGATTTGTCTGGCTGAATATCCAGGAATGTATAGTAACAGAAATGTAACAGCCTGAAAAACAAATAACACAGAAGTCGATAATAGATACAAACAAAACGCTTCATTAGATGAGTCGTTAGTGTTTTTTTTTTCTAATTGAAATCATGTATAATTTATTTATTGGTTTTTTATTAATATATTTTTTACACGTGGTATTTCTATACCACAATGCTGTTTTCTTATATAAAATTTTAAAATAAACTGGTGAATATTATGCGTCATTATTGTACAAATTGAAGGATGCCTTAGAAGAGAAAGCTCTCTCGGAGAGTGGATTATTGCACGACAGTGCACAATGCAGTTGCGGTAAAGGCTGCTATTCAGTCATGTGGTTTCTAAGTATTAAATAATCTAGCTTTAATTTTATTAATTGAAGAGGAAGACAATTAAATAATAAATAATTTATAGGGGTTTATAATTTTAGTTAATTGTCATGCGGTGATTGAATCAAATAAATAAAATTGTTTATTTCTCTTGTTAAGCCTCTTGAATCGTATTAGATATATTAAAATATCGGTATATGCGATATCCGTTGAATCGATTATCTATAATAGGTGATCCCTAACAATGATAATAAAATAATTAGAAAAATCTATCGCGATCGATATCGCAGAGCTTATAAATATTCTTATCCACAGAGCGAAAACACATTTGGAAGAACCCTTGTAAGTTTTTACATTGGGATCGCCAATTGGTTTCTTCTGATCTAATAATCTTATCGTTGAAATGTTCTTTGGTCCAATATCACCGGGCATGAACCGTGGAGATGTCTTAATCTTAAGAACCCGAGTTCGTAAGCAATTCAACCGAATGAAACTAGGGATAGGAGAGGAAAAAGTGCAAAAGAAGCATAAAAAACTACGGTGGCTAAAGGAAAATATTATTATTTTCATTTAATCAACGTAGACTTTGTAGTAATCTAATGGCGGATACAATTCCAAGGGAACAAACGCTTATGGACGAGATTAATATATAAGACACGTAATACCCAGCGGCATATTAAGGGTTGTTAACGTAACTTAATTACGCCATATATAGAAAATAAACATTTTGAAACATGTGCCAAACGAACTATACGCGTATTGTGTGGAAACTGGACTCAAAGCTAGATGGTATGAATGTATTATCATTGCATTATAAATAAATTCTAATGAAAATTTACGTTAAAACATTTTTTTCATATCGAACTCGAAGGCGTAACCCAAATTTTGAACAAATAATCGCCCTATTTGCTTTTTCCACCGTACAAAATGACACAATCGAATTTTTATGTAAATATTCTAGCGTGATAATACGCCTTATCACGCCGAATGTCATGACGCGTTAAAAAAGCAATACATTCACCCCGAATAACATCTAATTAATGACATGTATACCCGTAAAATGTACCATTACGCGTGCATTGTTTAAAAAAAATGACGCTTTGACACGTGTACCTGTCAAAATGTTATATATAAATTTTATTTCGGGTCTATTGGACGCATACGGCTTTTATTAATTTTAATCCGGGTACAATTTGGAATACGATAGGCCGTCGTCGGGGGGTGGTCGCGTGCCCGTGCAGAGGTGGCCGCCATTAGTTTTCCACTGTTATAGTTGATGGGCCGCAATAAAATGGCGGCTTGTTGTCTTGTTGTTTGGCCCGTAAAACAAATGTTTGCCGGATTGTTGTTCCTTCCCGCCACTTACACTTTTCTATGCCAAATTGTTTCGTTTTATGTCATAATTGCGAAAAACACATTCACGACATCACGCGAAGCCTCGCGCAGTTAAACGGTTAATCCCCGACGCGTCGTGTGCTCACAAGTAATTAGACAAATTTATACACGTAATAACTCGGCGTATAATTGCGCGAGGTGCGATCGAAAGTATCGCGGACTGGCTCGGGAATAAATAAAAAAATATTGCAAAATAATAAACGTGATTTAACATAGAAAATCATTAAAAATTAGCGAATAAATTTTGCAGGTTGTTATTTTTGGTCTCTACATCGTGTAAATAGTGCTTCCCAATTACTTTCATGTCACGGCCCCCTAAATCTAAAAGAATTAATTCCCGCCCCCCGCCCAAAAAAAAATATTTTATAGTTTTATTAAGATTATTTGCCAATAATATTATTACAATTATAATACACCTATCCCTCGATTTACACGGTAGATAGATTCCTGAGAAAAACGTGTAAATCGAAATTGTATATTTTTCAATGTAAAACCGTGTAAATCGAAAAGTACACAAAAAAACGCATAATTTGAGAACGCATAAATAACACAAAATTATTCTTTAAAATAAAATTATATTCTTTTATTAATTAAACCTTTTTTTCCAAAATAACCCTTACTCATCAGCATTGAAAACCTGATTAGGAGTATATGAATTAATGGCAAAAATTTCAGCAAATTTTGTTGGATATTCTTGCGCTGCATCTATATCGCCAGATGCCAGTTCACCTATGTAGAGAGTGTCTTGATTTAAATCTTTCGAACCAAGCATGACTTGCTGTGAAAGCCTGCTTTTTTTTCAGATAAAGAAGAGGATGGTAACTTCTATTTAATTTTTTCGTAAATCCGCAATGCTTTATTTGTAATAGCGTTGGTATCAATTAGCATCCGTTTTTGTGTTTGGTCCTCTATCCAAATCATTGCTAGCCTTCCATGTTTTCCATTGCAATATCTCTGATATATGAAGTTGTGCTCGTATTCGTAGTGTTAGCTGCTACACTCTTTCTAATTGAGTTTTTATTTTTTTAATGGTTCTTATTGTAGCTTCATTTATGCTATATAATCTAGCAACATCTATTACTCTTTCTCCATTTTCAAGTCATATGAACGCTAAATGGCGTAAAAGAGACATACCTACAGTGAAATGTGCATACCTGCCAGTGGAATGCATACCTATTAGGAATGCACACCTACAGTGGGCGCACGAACAAATAAAATTATTATTATTGATTATTTTCAACTTTTTTTTTAAAAACCGTGTAAAAGCGAAAACGTGTAAAAAAAGTTCCGTGTAAATCGAGGAATAGGTGTACACGTATTTATATTCAGCACAAAATCGTTTTAAAACCTTTCCGCGAGATAGCGATCGTACTTTACTATGATACAGTAAAACTCCGTACACTGAATACATCTCTGTGCACAAAATACTAAATAATCTTGTTTCTAATTTATTTTTATTTGTCATTATTTTTTTCTTTTATATTCTTATTTTTTTTTTATTTGATCTTATTTTTTTTTTATTCCAACTATTTCAAGTCGAGATATTGATGAATTCTTCATTAATAACTTGAATATATTTTTTAAATGGATTAATCTATTCCTTTTGTTGTTGTTTGTTGTTGTTGTGTATATAAATATGTTCTCATATGTGTTATTATTTAACAGACTTAAACTTATAAATTCCTTAAATATGCTATGTGGCAAAATATTTATAAATGAATATTTGTACTTTGTACTGATTTTTTTCGCGGCCGGCGAGGAATCCTGCGACCCCCCAGAGGGCCGCGGCCTATAATTTGGGAAGCACTGGTGTAAATGGTCATTAAAGAAAACTAATAAATATGCATATATAAAATGGCATTAGTCGAAGTATTAATACAATATTAAAACAAACAAAATTCAAGGAGAAATACTTTGAATGGGCATTTTAAAATATGGAAAATGATATATACTTGATATAATTATAATTAACACTACAAATATATTCATTTTTAAAAATAATTTCTCTATGTCTCTTGCTCATATCGAAAATAAACCGTGGGTAAATAAACTGAATAAAATTTATTTTATTTATTATTTTAACGTATCGTATAAATCATTGTTCTTGAGTTCTTGAATGTATTTTCGTCTCTTTTATATATATATTTATTTTCATGACATGTTTTGATACATAATTACTGCAAAATAATACATTTAAGAAGTTCTCATTAAAATTATACTGAATAATTAATTTAAATAATATAAAAATCGGTAAAATTTATAATTTTCTGATATTTTTTCACAAGGAGGAGAGTTTCTGCATATCGTAAAAATCGTTAAATAAGAGTACTTTGAACACATCATTCGTCGAGGAATGTATTGTCTTCTGTAGACCATTATGGAGAGAAAAGTGTCAAGGAAGAAAGATGCTGTCGTAGCTCTGCAACATTCGCAATAGAATAAGTTAGGAGCTCCAGAATAATTCTAGCGAATTGATATAAGAAAATACTAGGATAAGTAGATCGTCTTAGTCTAAAAACGGACAAGGCACTTGAAGAAGAAGAATAAAATATTACTTTTATTTATTATAATTAATAATTTAAAAAAATATATACCAACTTTATTTCACAACACAATTTTAATGTGTTAGGCTGATTAAATTTTATGAATATTTTTTATTTATTTCACATAAAATATATTCTATAATTAAGCATTTCTTCTAGTTTTTGAGACGTATTTTTTTAAAATCACGTAATAAGGAAAATCAGTATTAAATTAATTTTTTCACGTACATTTATACATGGGCACATTGTAGAATAATACGAAATCTTATAGAAATAAGAATTGGAAATTTGCGTAATTTTTAATTAACGTGTTAAAACAAAAAAATATCTTTGTAAAAATCTATCAGCTTTGTAAAAATCCTATATTAAAGTATATTAATCGGAAATGTAATCACTCGCATATAGTATAGGCCTAGCCAGACTCTCAAATGGTATTCGAGGCCAAAGGAGTCTCACACGTGACGTGAGGACTCCACTTTTGTATCCTTACTGTGGAGACACAATCGATCTTGATATGCGGTTTTATTTTAATAGTTTTCCTCCCTTAGACATTTCTAGCATTGGATGTGTATCTTCGAAAATTTGATACAAGCATATTTATTTAAAATTTTTGCCATTTTAAATAATTTTTAATTTAATAACAAGATAGGTATTAATTGCTGATTTATTATAAAATATTCTTATGACTGTATCGCTAAATAATATATTATATATGTATTTAAAATGGCAATAATTCATGCTTGTCACTATCACAGAGCAAGAATACGAAAAGCTCGTCGGTCCCTTTACCGATTAAAAACGTCGACTGGCTCCGAAATCGCTCAATTAAGCTCCTAACCTAAAAAAGGATTTCGCCCTATTTCAAAGCAAAACGCCGTGTGTTTCGGGCTTATGTCGTGGTTTTATTGAAATTTATTGGGCATTAAATCATGTAAGCTCGCGATATAAAATAGGGCTTAAGAGCCCTTATGCGCCACATTTGCGAAAATATTGGAAGTGTAATCCGAGCCATCCGCGACACGACAATTTATGGCGCGTATAGGCACGGAAATCGAAATCTAAACTAGGGACATGTAAATTAAGATAATGTCACAACGATATTAATTATAAAATAGCTGAAAATAATGCTTCAGCCACTCGTCTGTGTTTATCAAGCCAGGGTATGATGAAGTTAAAGCGCATTCTTTGAGCGATGTCTAATTAAGGAAAAATATATTTACTTTGGGTTTTCAGCCGTTTGTACAGAAATTTATTTCCGCATATTTTTACTGAATACACCGTGTCGTTAAAAGAGAGAATTTTCTATGCGCATTTTTTTTATTTCACTCTTCATAAAAAAAATCGGGAGCAAGGTATCCGCGAGCTTTTTGGTAAATATAAACCGACGATTTTTATCTACTGTATCTTTTTAAAATTATTTAAAAAACTCGAGCGAATAAATGACGATATTCGTAATAATGCGACACATTACTCCGCTTTCGCAACCGTACCCTCGTAGTCGTAATGAAAATATTGCACTATATTTCGCTAAATAAACAGCCAGGGGTCGAGTAGTCGAGCACGCCACTTCGACTCACTTAACAACCAGTTCTGAATTTATTTTCCCCAGTCGGGAAAACTTTTTTACACGATATCTCCATTCGTACTTCGTGCCGGGAAAAGTGAGAGTAAATTTTCATTTGTTTCATCTGGGCCCGGGGCGACACGACACAAATCCTGGGGGCAAACAAAATTGTAATTGGTTTATGTTCTGTGTGATTGTACACGTCAGAGTGTGCACGCAAATTTGTGTTTGTGTACACGCTAACCCTTTGTTTATAAACATGCCGCGGATTTAAGGGCGGGAGGGATAGCTACTAGAAGAGAGGGAAGGGGGTGGGGTTAAACTAAGGGACGACCGTCGGGGTCAAAACTATGTATTGTAAATGACCCTCTGAGGTGAGGATGTTTTTTGAGTAAAAAAATGGGTTCTTTCACAGTCTAGAGGTCGCTTTTTAGTATATGATATTATAGTAATAGCTAAAAAGTATACGGTTGATAAAATCATTGTCACAATTTATGATGTGATTAACATATTACTCGAGGGTTACCTAAAAGAAAACATTAATTTATTTGAACAAGTATTTTTTTAAAAAAATTTAAACATGTTACACCTAATATACAATTTATAGTATAGCTTTCGTAATTTTTTCATAATTCTATTTTTTTTTTAAATCCGTTCTCTACAAAAATTTCGAATTAAAATACGTATAAGAAAAATATTAAATTATGTAAACATAAATATCCATTAAAAAATATATTAAAATCAATTCAAAATTATGCATTTCTGTGTTAACACTACATTTAATCTTTAATTGATTGAATTAGGGAAACTTGTGGTTTTTAGTATTTATGCCAAAAATGGCTCTATACTCAAAATTTTAGATTTTCTAATATAATTTCCAAATTTATTTATTTACATAAATATTTTTAATTAATCAATACCCTTTAAAATATATTTTTGAAATGCTTGTGAGAATCTGTCTTAAATTTCTACTATAGGAATTAAATCTAACATCATTGTACAATGAAAACTTCTCCTTCTAGTCATGTCTATGGGGTCTATTGGTGTTTATTTGTATTTGTCTAAAAAGTCTAAAGAATAAACATTATAAATAACCATTATCGTTTATTGTCTGCAATTGCGAAAAAAAAATAAAAACAGCAAAACTCGCATCTGTTGCCACGATGTTTTTAATCGCTTGTATTCAGTATGATGTGCCAATTGCGAGTGACACGTGCTACGATAGCTCACATGTCAGATTAGTTAAAAAATTCAAACTTTCATCCAAATTTTGTAGCAATTACTATTTTTATTATCAGAATAATTCATTTAAAAAAATGTCAAGATATTGATGAAGAGTTTATCAATATATTATTTTGAAATACTTGGGGTTTCTGATAGACCCCCTTCGGACGACGCGGTTGTTTTAGATCCGCGGTGACGGATGAGTTAATTGACATTTTTAAAACATTGTAAATTTTCAATTAGCTCCTATACTTCAGGGATTTTACTCGTCTCTTGGGATCGTTAGAATCAAAAAAATGTTTATAGATCCGGTAATATTTTCTTCCACAATTGAACAAGTGTTGCTGAATATTTTTTTATCAAGATTTTGTTACTCTTTGTATAGTATTTAATTAAGTCATCATCTTCGTTTCAAATGGCTTTAAGGTGGCCAGTGCAGTAAACTAGGTTTATTAAAGAAATAATCACTTAATTTTTTTAAGGGTTTTTAGCTATTCTCATTACGAAATTTTTAATTCAATGAGATCTAGGTGCTTGTAATAACAACACATAATTGTCATAAATTCTTTAGGAGTGTGCGATGATATTTTTTTAAATTTGAATTGAATCCATGCACAAATAATAATGGATTCCTTTTTATTACGCCTTATATAATATTAATAAAAAATATTTTAAAAGCACCATAATTTTAACATCGATAGTTCGTCGGTATCGATTCTTCGGCAACAATGGTGTGTTTTATGCGAGACCCGAGATGAGTTTCCATTGAGGGCGGTAATGGAGGCCGGGGTCCCGAGGTGGGGACCCCAATTTAAAGTACTCATTTGACTCTGAGAGCGGTTCACTATATCAAATAGACCCAATAATAAGGGTCGGCAGTCAATAGACCGTTCGGCGGGGCCCACCTCGCATAAATCCACGCCCCATTGTTCCTAACGTTGGGCCGCAGCGGCGGCCACGTGTAAAATGTTACGCCCCGGGCCACACGGTCTAATCCGTTAAATCGATTTCGAATTTTGAAACGGGGTTAATTTGTAGAATATGGTTAATTAAACGATTCTAGCGCCGGAAACGAACCAAAATCTGCACACTGGCTGTCGTCCCAAACAACACTGACGATCGTATTAAATCAATTTGCATCATAATATAACCTTAATCATATCCAAGTCCAACCGAATACTACCATTTTATAATATATCTTAGCTTTTATTAAATATAGGGGAAGACTTAAATTTTTAAATAAATATCTATTATGAAAAAAAAATTAAATGAATCATTGGTAGATGATTATCGCATTTTGCGATAAATGCGACATAGAAGCGATAAAAGCGATAAATGCGATATCTCTCGGTTATAACATAGGTGGCATTTTGCCTATGGAAACCCAGAAGCTACTTCTTGAAACAGACGAACACACCAAACTAGAATTAATAGATATTCTTAAGTCGGTTTCCCGTAAAGTTCAATAAATCTCGAGTCACATTAGAAATATACATGAAACGAATATGTTTTATGAGCTTTAAAATCATCATTCAACCCGCATGTAGCTGAAATAGATATAATTTAAATTGATGAAACGATATCAGTAATAAAACTGCTTTGTTTAGATAACATCAATAGAAACATGCTCGATGATAAACTTTTAATAATTTTTAATCATTTATGTCATTTTTAATCGGTGTATTCCTGTATTTCTGTTAATTTCAAATGTTTTATATCAATATGTGTATATCGTTTAAAATTATGTATAAATTAGACTTTTTAACTTCAAATTCGAAATTAAGAAATAAACGCTAAATAGATGCTAAAATTTGTCATTTTAAATGCTATTTTTTTAAAAAAATAGATGCTAAAATACGTGTCTCTAATCATTGGTATCTATTTTACATCACTGAGTATATTATCATGGTAAAATATTCTTATAAATAGTAATCAGAGAGTGCAATATCTAATGAGTTTAAATTTAAATATATACGCCAATTCTACATATTTTAAAAAAATCCTAGCAACATGAAATAATTATTCATTAATAGTTTCACAAAATTCAAGGTCTAGTATTAAATAATCCTTATAATCCAACCAAACTTAGAGCAATACCTTTCGATTGAATAAACTTGGCTTATATAATGGTTAAGATCTTAGGAAGGGGATCGAAAAATACATGAGAGATTAGAATTGCTAGTGAGTAATGAAGGTATTTATATATTAAATTAATAAATATTTGTAAATAAATTAAAAAATGAATTTTAAGCTAAATAAAAAACATGGATTTCTTTTCAGATTACCTGATATAATTTTCATTTCAATACATTATGATAGTCTATTTAAAAGATAAAGTATACTTCTATTAAAAAAACCTAAGCCAAGGATTTATAGCTTTCTTCGCTTGATATCACTATTCTTAAAAAATATGGCAATACCTTAAAAAATTGGGTAATAGTCATTTATTAAAATCAAAGTTATGACAAAAAGCAACGATTAATCTATTTTATATTAGTTTAAATAAACTAGGACTTAAAACCATTATTTTTCAGTCTAGTTTTCGTTCAGTTCAGAAAAATATATATTCTTTTAGGTTGAGCTCAGTTAATAATTTTTATTCGTATTATTTATAATAGGATTAGCTCCGGTTTTCGTTCCGACTGTAAAAATGGGTTTTAGCGAACGAAATATAAAAAAAGAACGGTTCAGAGCCCTGTAATAAACAGTTAGCCAGAAAGTCAAGATCATTAGAATTATCCTAATATACTATAAAAAGTACTTACTACTAATAACTTGCTATAAAAAGATATTTTGGTTTCAAGATTATTATTTTATTATTACATTTGATCTTTTTGTAATGCAGTAATTTTATATAGGAGACCATCTTACTTTTACAATATATGCCAATATTTTATAAAGGTTTTTTTTTATTTTAGAATAGTAAAACTATTCAAAAGTGTGTTAATTATTAATAACAACCCAAAAAATATATTGAAATATTATATAAATATTTTTATGAAGATGTGTTCCAGAAATGTCATGAAAGCAATTACTACGAACAACATTTAATAATTACAAATTTCTGGGGTAAAAATAAAATTCAAAAAAATAAAATAAACATGGACGTGCTTGTCGCACGCCACCCGAGCTCGCCACCATTATGGCGCCGATCCAAAAAATAAAAATTGCGATTTTTTCCTCGGACAACCGCAACGTGACTACATTTTTAAATTAACGATTGACGCAAATTTCATACTGCAATGTGCGCCTTTTTTGGGCCAATAAAGTACGGCGGTTAGGGTGAAAAAGGCAGAAAAAACGGAACTTTAACGACCAATATCGGTTATGAAGATAAAATATAGATCGCGCCGCGATAATGTGAGTAAAAAACTCATAAAGTCAACTTTTATAGTTACATTGTGAATTTTATGGCTTGGCACGGATACAATGTGGGATAGACAGATACCGGACAAAGATTCAAAAATATATCACGACATATGCTATGTTTATTTTTATTTCACAACATCATGGCGCATGTGTTACTTTGGAAAATGGCACCGAATTCAGACAATGGTTTAAACTTATCTCCGAAGTGCTTTGTTCCAATTCGATTAATTACACTATTGTGTTGTAAACTGTGTTTGAATAAATCAAATTCGTATTCTATATGTAACAATTGCCGTGAAGCACTACAATTCAGTACTTTAACACACGAGAGCATCGAATACAATCGTTCTTTGCGGAAAATTTAATGGAAATTCTACGCCACAGTTGGAATTATAATCAAGTTTAAATACTATTTATTTGTATGTAAATATGTCATTTTCAGAATTTTCTTGGCATGTTACAGAAGAATTTCTTAAAAAATGAATCGGAAATACTTTTCGATTTTCCTCTCGGGTATAAAAATTCGGGCGCCGTTTGATCGCTTTTCCGCAACGCGCCGAGAAAAAAATAAAAACACGAATGGGTCCCGGGACGTATGCGTGGCCGTAGAAATGGCCCCTGTGCATATTTCATATTAAAATATAAAAGTATGGAGAGGGAAGGGGGCGCATTAAATGGTGTGCACTATCGGTGGTGCGGAGGTGCCGTTATGGGTGAGTAATGCGGCAGGGCCGGCTCCCGAGGGATCGATACCGGGGGGAAGCAGGGGCTGGGGCAGGTCCGGCCCTGCCTGAGATCGCAGAATTTGCCTAATGTATTGTTACGGCATCGGAATGTTACGTAATGTGCGGGTCAATGCGATCGCATCTGTCTGATTGTATCGATAGTATCGATGCCTTTCGAAGCGTTGTGGGAATAGTATTCGTACAAACTATTTTTATTTTCAATATTACACAGTAACAAAAGTCTATATACACCCGTACCTTGATTTGCGCGGTAGATACGTTCCACCAAAAAGGCGTGTAAATGAAAACCGCGCATAAAATTCAACAGAAAATAAAAAAAACAACTTTTTCAGATATGGATAAATAGGTCCTGCTAGACATTTTCTTCCTGAATAATCTAATCTGATGATATTTTTAAGCGTTATTTTAAATAACGCTAAAAAAATCCGTGTAAATCGAGGGATGGGTATTCTAAGAAAAACTTATAAACGTAGAAAAATATTATAACATATATTATTCAAGTTAAAAAAAACATTGATGTAATCCAAAATCACTTATTGTCATAAATTAATTAAAAATTTATCGGTTTACAAATTATTTTTCAGACATTTTATGAAAAATAATAAGAAATATATTTTTTAAATAATGCTAATAAAATATTTTAAATAACCTGAGATTTATTGTTATTTTCGTGTCAAAATTTAAAATGTAAAAATAATATAATGACAATTATAACATTTTTGAATATGTTCAAAATAATAATATTTGGAAAACAGATTTTATATAAAGACCTAGAAACTCGTTAAAAATCGACAAATGTATGGAGAACAACAAGAACCAGTATATCGTATATGTTATAAAATGTTCAAGACAAATAAATAAAAAAGGGTCTAAGAAATTATCGTTAGATAATAGAAATTATTAGTTATTACTAAAATATTTTGGGAAAAAAATGCAAACAAAAAAAATCGATTTTGAACGAATTTTCTGTAAAACATCAATTTGTTATGCATTACTACATTTTATTTATATTTAATCGAAACCCATAAAAATGTTAATTATAGAAATCAAAATAAGCAATGAAACTAAACTAAAAATTTATACGAAATTAAAAAAAAAAAATTTTGATTAGAATATTTAGTTTTTAACGTCAAATACAATCTTTTGCAAATCAAATGCACTCTTTTGCACATTATATACACCCTTTAGCTAATCAAATACATTTTTTTACAAATTAAATACCACTTTTTGGAAATCAAATTGAACTTTTTAAATATTAAGTTACACAATTAAATATTTTTTTAAATATATACTTTTTTATATCAGTTTTTTCAAAAATGTAAAATACCTAGTTCCACTGTATTTATGTAGTACCTCGAATTTAAGTTTTCCCGCTAATTACATTTTTTTTTCCAGTTTCTCCCAAAACGTAAAATACGTGTTTCACTGTATTTAGTACACCGAATTAACGTTTTCCCGCTAAAAACGTTTTTTTAACAGTATAAAAATTTGAAAAATCACTTTCTGGATGTTTGGCACATAGTATCGGATAAAATATATTAAAATAATTTTCTAAAACGATTTTATACGATGTGCCGAACATCCAGAAAGTGTTTTTTTTTAATTCTCTACAGTTAAAAAAACGTAATTAGTGGGAAAACGTAAATTCAGGACTAGAATCGCGGCACTGAATACAGTGGAACCCGTATTTTACGTTTTAGGACCAACTCGTAAAAAAATATGGGTGGAAAACTTAAATTCGGGGTACTACATAAATACAGTGGAACCCGGTTTTCTACATTTTAGAAGGAACTGATAAAAAAGTGTATATATTGAAAAATATTTAATTGTTTAACTTAATTTTTAAAGGGGATCAATTTAATTTGCAAAAGGGTGCATTTGACGTAAAAAAACTGTATACATTATATTAGATTTTGTGACAAATATTAAGCATCTATCTAATATATTAAGATGGAAAATATATATAATTAATTCAAAATACGTTTTTTTGTTTATTATATATTAATAAAATTATTACGTTAAAAACGGCACGTATTTTACTCACAACTGATACGTACAGATGTACGTGAGGATAGAGTAGAAAAACAACAGGATATTACATAATTTTCCTACATGTTAATAACCTAATTGATTTGTGGAATAAACCAGAGTAAATATTTTTATAACTTAATATAATAAACCCCTTAACAATTGAGCTATATCGTCCAGGGAATGCTTAATAGACTCGCGCAGTTATCTAATTTACCAAAAAAGCGAGTACAATGTACACATTTCCGAGATGTTTTCGCCATTCCCTGCCTACATTTGTATTCACAGCGACATTCCATGGAATTCCATGGGATTGCGAGGAGCCGGAGTTTCCGTCAAATTGTGTAAGATTTTCCATTCGTGTTCAGATCCCCGTGTAAACAGTGTCGTAGGGCTCCGCAAACGTCACGCGTGCAGGGCTGGGCTCGACGCTACCCGGGCGCTGCCCACCGCTGCCTTGACAAGGATCGTCCTAGGGACAAGGGCTGGTCGGGGGTCGGACTCGATTAACCTGCCAGCCCGAAATCATTTCCAAGCTGGGCCACCCTTCTGCGTGTGTAATAGTTCCACTTGTCCCACGGCGGGTTTATTTTCGTACGAATTGATATGATGCGATCCGTCAGGAGTGCTAAGGGTTAAGCGAGTGTGCTTTGGATAATTAATTAAATTGGATTCGAGATCTGTGTGAAGGGCTCTTCGCCAGCCATGTTGTGCCAATAGCAACACTTGATCGGCAAACATTAATATTAGATGGAATACATATCGAGGTTTTGTCAAATTCAAAATATTAGGTGAAGTAAAAAGTCCTGTCGTATTTTTTCAATAAAATTCATTTTTTTATACATTTATTGAATTATTTTTGCAAAAAAAAAATACCATTACATTATATAACCTTATGCCATTTATTTTCCAAATCTTAAATACCTTACTTGAAAAATTCTGCTGACTTGGAATTAAAAAAATCAGAAATGGCTGATTACACTTCACTTTCAGTTTGGAATGATT
The DNA here is from genome assembly GCA_022495035.1 of Philopotamus ludificatus. Classification (NCBI taxonomy): domain Eukaryota; kingdom Metazoa; phylum Arthropoda; class Insecta; order Trichoptera; family Philopotamidae; genus Philopotamus; species Philopotamus ludificatus. Next base: position 64,241 of record JAGXCT010036263.1, read on the forward strand.
TATATTTAAAAAAGTGTTCTATTGAACAAAACAAATGGTTGTCTAAAATCTGGCGAGTAAGCAGGATGCAGTAAATTCGTCAAACCTAAGTCATCCATTTTTTTCAGGGACTAATCTGTGACATGTGGACGCGCATTATCGTAGAAGAGGATTTTCTCATAAAATTCCTTCTTTTCGAATCTTTCCCATTTTTTTCACACTTCTGACCACTTTGTACCGGTTATATTTGACAGTTATTTGATGGTTAAAGTTTTTTTAATTTTATATTTTATGGCGGCTTTATTTATTGTACAGGGTCGTCCACTTCGAGGCTCATCTTTTAAGTCAAAATTGTCGGATTTAAATTTTCTGTACCAGCGTTGACATTTTCTGACATCTAATACGTCTCCATGAATTTCGCAAATATTTCTTGTAGCGATATTTGCGTTTTTCTTGGAGTGAAACTGAAAAAGTATGGAATTTTGCAAATGGTCTTCTGAAGGAACAAATTCGTCCATTGCGACGAGTATTTTTTTTTGTATTGAACACAGACGGAGACGTGTACACACAATACAATAACACGTCTTGATTCGTCAAAGGACTAAAAACTATCCTTTGAAAATACGACATGACTTTTTACTACACATAACATTTAAATTATTCACGAAACCAGATGTTTTTTGGACATGGCTCCCAAAAAGCAAATCTGATGGTAAATAAATTAATTTTATTGTTTTAAATAAAAAGTCTAGGTTTTCAACAATGTTGTTTGTGTCATAGAATTGTAAAAAAAATAGTAATTTTATGTTTTGATTAGATAGAGATCTTTTTAAAATTGTAAAATATAGCAATTTTTGGACGATTGTTTATACGAAATATAAAATAATAAATCAAAAGATAAATACTCACAAATATAACAGTAAATATCAAATTTTTCTTTTTACATACAGCTTCATTTAATCAAGATCTATCAAAAACCGGCTAAAATTAATTTAAAAAGTAAATATATCCAATAGCGAAAATTGGGGTTTTCACTGAGCAATAATTTTTTAATAAAATATGTGTTGTTTAAATTAAAACTTAATGCTTCATATTTTTGTTATTGCTTTATATTTTTTAAAAATAAATCTAATTTTTCATTTGTTCTATTCGCTGTGGCTTTCCAAAAGTTTACATTTTGCATGTGCCTCTCTTGTTCTGAAATCTCAAGGGAGAAATAAAGTCTCGTTGAGAAACACTAGATTAAATTATTACACACAAAACTGATTTAAAACCTGGTTTTCTATTATCATTACATTATTTTAATAAAAATATTTGTATAATATTATGAAGAATTAATTATTTTAATAATATTCGCACGATACAACATGGAAAAATTCTGCGAAATCATGAATTATGCTCTTAATTTCGACACGAAAATACCTTGAATTAATACAATTTATTCATTTCCACTGTATGCCTATACCAAAACCAACTACGAAATATTCCAGCGAGCTGGTATAAAAATTAAATTAAAAACATCCAGACGCAGTGTATAAATCTCAATTATAAATAATTCAAATAAAAATTATATGAATAAATTTTCCACCTTCCTCCCCCCCTCCAGTGGGAGGAAACTCGAGTGCAGAAAAAAAGAGAAAAAGTTAACGACATGAATAATTAAACAGAGCGAAATTAGGGACGAAAACGGTAAATATGGGATTATTTAAATGTGCGAAACTTTTAACTTCGCATTTCTTGTAATTTTATTTATATTTTTTTGCGAAAATTTTAAATTAATAATCCGGCGCAGTGTCCCCGTCACAATTAGTTCGGAGAAATAATTTCAGTCACGTATAATAAGATGTTAATTGAAAAACAAAAAAGCGGCCGGTGTTTGTGATATGCTTCAGAAATCCGAGAAAATGTTTTAAACATTAATGTTATTTAACGTAATTGGTGCAGAGAACTGCAAACGTATCACGGATTGATTATGTCTAGCATCTCCTCATCACATAGTGCAGTCGCAGCAGGGATTCAGTGAAAGAAAAGTCCTCTCTTACGAATCCAGACGATGAAGAGAGTGCTCTTCTGCACTGAAGAGTGAACGGGGGGGACATGGAAGGAGTTTGGATTATTTGGCCATTGGATAAATGTCTAACCGGTAGAGACCCTCAGGTACTGGAAGGCATGGGGTCCCCATCCACCCCAACTGGAGTACCACTGTCGAGAACTACAAAGCAGACAAAAGAAACGATCGAAACAAAAATACAAAATGGGCAAAGGAGAGGAAAATGGAAATTGAAGCCAAATAAAAAAGAGTAGATCACACGGTGCTCGGAAAATGGCTCCCTTCGATAATATTTTCTTAGTATTTTGCGGGGACAAGATTATCCGGGTACTCGAGATATGTGAGGGTTGAACACACATATATCCATTTTAATTCAAGTACCTCGAAATTATGTATATACAAGGATGTTGGCAAGGAAACGTCTCTATTCAACGATTCTGCGGAAAATTATATTTATAACATATGTACAAAATTAATACGTTTGAAAAAAATAGTAAATGAGATTTTTGCGAGTGTCGGACTTGCCCCTTCTCTCCCTTGCCACTTTCATTGGACTCTGCCCCCTTGCATTATTCAGTGTGGAGGTCCACCGAGCTGAAAACGGTACAGCTAAAGCCGAAACATCTGTGGCAGACTGTATCAGGAGTCGAGCTGCCTCTAGCCAAACTTAGTTCTAGTTCTTATCTGTCGTTTGTTGTCGGAATTGCGCTGTACGTTCCAATAAATGGTGACTCAATGTATTTCTTTTTGAGCGGATGTGGAACACATTCGTTACAGTCGGACTTTTTTTTCAATGTTAACTGGGTGATAAGATAAGAAAAATACGGCTGTACTAAAGCAAATTGCGACATTATTTAAAAAAAATCAATTGCAACAATTACATTATTATTAAAAAATCAGGTATCGTAAGGGTTGAGTGTTGTGAAGTGTCGGTTTCGGACGTCCTCACGTTGCGTTACACACAATCATAATTTCGTAGTTTCTGCAGAACTTTAAGGAGCCCTGACCGCGTTTCGTGCTGATTCGGCGACGGAAGTGCTATCGGAGGTGCATGTAACATCCGATCAGACGATAAATTAAATACAACCCTCACCTAATCGATTTCGATTATTATTGTTACAATCCGCAGTTGAACGCGTCTCTGTTGGTGATCGCGTAGTGGCCTCCGGATGGCAAAGATCCGCCTCGGGTTAATAATAATATTTTAAGCTGATATACCCTGCTTACTTTATTCAACACATTTTAAATCTCATTTTTATACTAAATATAAAAAAAATATTATAGAGTTATGGAACGTAATTAATTTAAAATGTTGCATGAACTCATAAAATTAACCTAGCCGTGCCATGGGGTTTATTTGGGATTCTTTTTTAAATTGTACTTTTTATGATCATCTAAATTCCAAAAGTTTTTATCCGTATCGTGAAATTTTTATACGATGCAATTTTTTGTCTCGAATGACTCTTAATATAAATCCTACATTTTCCGATGATCAAACTTTCTTTATTTCATATCGGATTTTTAACTGATTAACAGGTCATTTAGATTCATGCGTTACTATTACATGGCGATAAATAAAAAAATATTTAATCTTTGTGACGTATCAATTAAATGGTGTAGCTAGTATTATAATAAATTTTAGGCTATTCGTACTTCATATATCTGGTATCAATTCTTGATAAATAGATTTTCAGACATGATCACCGATTTAAATAATATTTTTATATAAACAAATGACAATGAAAAAAATGAATAAATCCGTTTTACGGTTGATTGTTTATTAGCAACGGGATTGTTTATTAACAGTAACGTGATATTAATTTAAAAAATAGCAGTGATTCTGTGAGGTGTCAGTGAATTTGTGCTCCGAAGTATCCGAAAATGTTTCTGGCGACTACATGCAGATGTAAGTATCTATCAATAACATTGAATTTCTGTAATATATATAATTAAATAATTGCATAATTTCTAGAGATTTCGAAGATTGCCAGTAGAAGAGAGCTCATAACAACGCAAAGGTAAGTGAATGGGGTGCCAAGCTGGGATAACTGGATGCGGTGAGTTCGATATTTAAATATTTTTGTTTTATCTTTTGCTGGTTGGTGTTAAAATACATAGAAATAGCGGAAATTATTTATTATAATAATTTTAGATATTGTATCTGATTGCGGTATCGAGAAATAGGACATTACTGTATCGTATTGACTTGAGATAACTTAAATTTATAGTGCATTATCGGAGAAATCGTTAGATACGACCGGATTTTTTTGCTACTATATAGCTATTATAGTAAAATATTTAAGAAGCAGGAATTTTACGAATTTAAATCATCAGATCTGAATAACACTTTTTATTGTAAAAACTCTTTTATTGACACAGTTATACAACTGTCAAAATATTCTGAGAGTCTTCTACGTAGACCTAGTAAATGGATCATTGATTGCCTCGCAGTATCTAAAAATACCCTTAAGATATATGACGGATATGCTTTAGTAATCATTTCGGATGATTTTGGTTACTAAAAACCATATGATAGGTGATATCACAAGAAAAACCACCACGGGAAGCAATTCGGATGATTTTTAGTTACATTTTCACCTGTAATTAGGCGAGGGTACATTATTACACTCTGAAACAGGCAAGCATTGAGTGGCAAAAACCCAAAGAGGTACTCATTAGAAAAGTCCTATTTTTCTGCAAAGAAAGTTCTTATATAATATGTAAGCTTTTTATGAGCTAACATAGCACTCGAAGGTGTAATAAGAGACTTTGGCGTGGAAACAACTGGCACCATTCTTAATAGATCAGTGCAGCTTTTCTCCTATGTGGATGACATATAAATTGTGCCTAGATCGCAAGGACGGCTCTCAAGGATGTATATGTTAAGGACGAACCCTTGAACCCCCGAGAGTCGAAGAGTACAGCTTCTAGATCGTCCAGGAATTTATATATCTCGGCTTACTTATTAAATGAAATCAATTTGGAAGTACGAAGAAGAACCATGCCAGAAAACCGGTTCTACTTTGGACTTTAAAAGCATCTACAATCGAGATTCAAAGTCTAATTCTCATCAGGCCCGTCCTAGCAAACGGTTCTGAATGTTAAGATTTGACAAAACAAGATGAGTGACAATAGGATATCCTGGTGAAGAGAATTCTGAGACGAATATTAGAAGCCATATTCAAAGATATAGGATAGTTAATTAGCGGTTAGATTTTTTATAGAGGGACACTGCATCATTGAAACTTACGGGTAGATGAAGCGAAGTAACGGCAGACCGGATAAAATAGAGAAGGGTGTTGGATGGGGCCAGGGTTATGGCCATGATGAAGCTTTTTATAAGCGGTTTACAGACTAGTTTAAGTAGTAGTATTTCCGTAAAGTAGGATAAATATGCCTATTGTAAATGTGAATCTCAGAACTTTGCTTTGACCTAAGATATATTGGTAAAACTGTGGCCATGTGATTACCATATGTTAAGGCCACCCGAAAAGAATTAAAGGACATAGATTTTACGACCACAAAATTGTGTAGGTATTCATACACAATTGATTCGAGGTACAACCAATCTCATTTTTCAAAGGCGGGCTTAAAAAGCTTATCCATTCTGAAATATATATTTAAGTTAGAAATTTGAAGTATTCTCTAAATTAAATTTGAAAGATTCGTTGATTTTTGGTTCGGTGATACTTTTATTATTGCCCTTTTAATTCGTTAAATATATTTGTTTAGGTAATTAGGCCTTTGCGTAGGTAACATTAGGGCGCGGTCAGTACTCGGATGAGTAACCCTTTGGGGAAAAATGTGTATGACATTTTACACAATAATTAGGACGTTATCATATTAAGACATTCAAATCGCTGATTAATTGTTTTAATCACTAAATTAAAATATCATTTTTTTGACTGAGCAAAAACATATTATACTTTTTATATATAATAAATTTAAATTTGCAAAATAAAATTCCCGCAATTTTAGCACAGAATAATAATTGGATTCTCGAATGAATGGGGGAGCGCCAGTAATTATAGTGTATCAGCCACGGGAGCTTGTGACGTCACCTTTAGCCACCGCAGGTAGCCGAGCTCTTTGTCCCAAAGCGCAGCTTTCGCGTTTCTGCGAAAGCTTTTTAAGCTCGAAACTCGGCTCCGGGGCGAAAGCTCTCATCTCCTCCCTAAGTGTGTCAAAGTAATTATTTTCAAGGGTCTTGTGTGATTTTGCATATAGCTAATGCATTACAAAGCTATCCACGTAGCTAGCTAGCGAGCAGGCTGCCGGCGGCGTCTCTCAAAGTGCATGCAGGTAAGATATCAAACAACCTTGCCGCTGCATAGCGAATTTGGGATAATATAATTTTGCATAAATTTATAAACGATTTATAATCGATTCATCCGATTTTTTTAGCATCAATCCGGGGATTTTGTGTTATAAGCAATATTTATTACGTACATATACATGTATTTATATTGGAAAGTGCTGTTACGTCTTTATAGGGTCAAACTGCAATATACTCGAAAAAGCCAAGAGGGCCAATGCTCTATCAAAGGGGTCCCAAGCACCCTCGACGAGTTACTGTGGCCTCCTCGACTGTCGTGACGTCGGGAAGAGAGTCAGATGCGACAACTTGACATTTTCATTTTTTTTTTACTTTTTTGTACCTAGTCAGCTATGCATATACTAAAACTAAGATGACATTTTGGATAAAAAATATATAAATATGAATAATAATATGTATGGTTAATATTACGATTACATAAAATATTTTTGAATATTCGGATATTCACGTTAAAAGCGAATAAATAATATATTTTATTACCCTCGGACCGCTTATAAAATGGTCATATGGTTATACAAAATCGTCGTGTAATACAAATTCATGTTATACAAGGTTTAAAGCTCATGAAAAATATCAAAGTTTATTTTTATTAAATAAATAAATAAAAAAATACGCGAATACGTATTAATTTAAAATACTAATATATATTATTGATTATTCCTGATCGCTTACAGTTCTTTACAAGATTGGTTGTAGTTTTTATAATCAGAAGAATCTTGAGTATTTTTGGATTTAAACTGACAAATAATTTATGTATTTTATGATAAGGAAACAAACATTTTTGTAATTCCCCGGTAAACTTTTTTCTATCATAGGATCATTTATTAACTAAACCTAAATATTAATTTATTTCTTCTAGTATTTCTTCGTTAAAGGCACGGTCCTTTAATATTTATTCAATATCTTAAATTTCTAGGTCTTTAAATCCTTCTTCATCACAATATCATGACAATGGTTAATTGTCTTTTCGCATTCACCTCGTGTTGCTGGTATTTTCTCCAGTGAATACTTCTGGCGACAATTATTTTCAGCAAGCATTTATTAGCAGATTTTTTTATTATTTTGGTAGATGTAGAAAATATTATTACACAGTTTCGAATAGATTTTATTCCCAAGCTGGTGAGACTGTTAATTTCTCTGAATCTGAATCTGAATCTATATTAATGTTAAAATTATTCCTTAGACGTGGGTTTAAGTGATAAGAATAATATTGAATGTCCTGGTGCATTGTTTAGAATCAATCATATTATTTTTTTAGTCCAAAAAGTCCAATAATTCATGTAATTTTAAATTGATTGATTTTTTAAAACCGTGTTATATAAAAATCACGTTTTATAGAAATGTGGTAGAATTCATTAAACGTGTTATATCGAAACTGTAATGAAAATAAATAATTGTATATCTCAATAGTGCATATTAAGCTTTCATAGATTAATATTTTTTTTTAGATAGGTAGTATGTTGTTCTTCAATGCACATTAGGGTGTCAAAAGTAAATAGACATGCGAAAAAACTCAGTTCTGTGACTTAAGTTGTGTCAGGAGGTTCCCACACCAACACTTCAGGCATCAAGACAATTGTTTTAGGTAGCCAGGATCCTTGTACAATTATAGTTAATAATCAGTTGCATTTCCGAAATGTCCTGGATACCAGGATCGCTTGTAATTGACAACTCTACACGTAGTACATGTATTCGTAAAATACAATTAATGAGAGTAGAAATATTTGATTCGACCAAATGTATCCCGAGTTGGAAAGGTTAAAAAAATATTTATATGAGGATTATTGCGCATGCGCATTCTACTATGGCATTCACAATACGACGTCTATTCGCGTAATTCGATTCCTCCGGCGACTAACCGCATTTTCCGCGTAACTTTTCCTGTTAATGTAATCTGCACGTTCGACTTAACTTTGCCGGTTAACTCGGCGGCAAGCAAACGAGTTGTTTAGGCTTCAGGACCGCGCCCAACTCAATAACAGGAATTAATTTAACTTGGCAAACCGAGGCACTGCTTTGATTATTCCACTTTGAACTGGGTAGGGGAGAATCAGCTCGGACGTGGCAATAGTTGCAAGAAACTAACTCCCCTGCAATATTGTTACGGTGCAAAAGTCCCGGCCCGAATTAAGAAACAGTCGAGCGAATCCTGTGTCCGCCTCAATCGGCGTTGTTTCGAAACTTGCAAAGGATTAATATTAAAATTTTAAACTGGAATTAAACGATCCTTACGATAGCAGCGTCCGTCGAAAACTGGATTCGTCCGGCGGAAGCAGCTCGAATTAAACTTTTAAATTGGAATTAGCTCACCTGGAAAATTTCACTACAGCCACAGTTAAACCTCATGTTTCTCATTATGCTCTATGTATGTATGGTCGTTGCTAATTAAAGCCTGCTGAGAATAATGAACAAGGCTAGAATAGACGATGAAGGATGCTAGACGCGTGTACATCTATCCGTATATGTATATAAAATTTATAGAAATGGATTAAAAATTATAATTTTTCAAATCTGTTTATCGCATCGTTCACTTTTCACCTGCAGAATTTGTTGGGGGAAAAATCAAAGAGCGAAATAAAAAAATTGGCCAAAATTAACATTTTAATTAAAATAAAAAGAGCGCTGAGACGGCTGAAACACAAATTCAATATTTAAATAAACGTTAGGGTGAATATCAATTAGGGGATCGTTTGTTTCTTTCGCGCTTTTTTTTATTTCGGCATCAAATCGAGCGGAAGATTGATGGGCAGGGGAAAGCAACATTCAGGAAAATAATATAATTATGGTATTTATTTTAATTTATCGCGGAGAAAATTTGAGTGTTGGAAAATTAAACTACAATATTCACGATGTGAAAAAAAGTCATAAATTATAATCAGCTGAATAGTGGAGCAGCAACAGCTTTTTACTAATATATATATTATAGTTTTGAAAGACGATGAATGATCTAGTTGTCATGTGTAGACTAAGATGGAGAAGTTTTAATAAATTAAAGGAATCTAATCTACATTAAATCATTGATGTGATAACAAAATGAATCATATTAAAAAAAAATAGTGATAGTTAATTATTTAACAATTTTTAATAAAAATAAATAGCCTCAAGCTATTTAAAGAAGAAATTTTCATGGTTGGAAAATTGTGATACTTTGAAGTTATCAAGAAATACGAGTTGTTGTATTAGTTTAATTATCATAGTTATAACAAATATTTGCTGCACTAGCAAAAGATTGTAAAAATAAATATATATTATTTTTCATCATGAAAACGCGATTATATTTGAGAAAAATTACGGTTAGTTTCATTACAACTTTTTCATTTCAGACACAGACCTGTGTCAGATTTTTAATTAATTAGAACTTGTTACAAAATGTGGTGAATGGTTTACATATTCTGATGATGAAATGAAAATATTTCTGAATATTTTTTTGTGAATAAATAAATTATTATTTCTAAAGAATATTTACAAAAATAAAGATAATTTTCAGTTTGATGGTTTAATTTTTAATATTATATTATGTTAAATTTTATTTTATTTCATAAAGCTTAGAAGTAAAGTGTTGAAATAATTATAAGAAATGTTAAACTTACCGCATTCTCCTGAGTGTCGAACTCTGGTATTTAATCGTTTTTCGCATGATTCTTTTCTCAGATGACAAGGGTTATTGTAGGTTCGTCCGTCCGTGGAGCAAACAGGATCATGAGCGTTGGGACATCGTTCTGGACATTGGCAATGCGCTCTTCCATCGCTCAGTGTTATGCAAGTTGCTCCCCATCGGCAAAACGTCTTTTCGCATGGCTCTGTAAAAAAAAATGTATATTTAATATATTGTTGGCAACAATTTGGGTATTTCTTCCGCTAACGACCCGAGTTGAAAGTTTCAGGCGGAAAGATTTTCGCTGCGAAACGGTAATGATGGATGAGACATCATTAACCTCGTTTACAGCTGAAGATAAATTGCTTAGATTTCACGTATTAAATATGAGTTTTATTTATTATTTTCTCGAATCAGAAATGTCGTTGCTTTATTTTATTATTATTATCTACTTATAAATATCGTCGGGCTGAGATTTTGGCGATCCAGTTAAAAACTTTGATACGTCAGCCGATTACGCACGATCGCCAATAAATATATCCGGAAAAGGTTGAGTCCGGGTACCCATATCCGGTTGCGGAGAATATCGCCGAGAACTAGATCCGGTCTAACGAAAGCTGGTCACGATCTGGCAGCTGGCTACATCCGCCATCTGTCAGCCCCGTTGTCAAATAATTTCCTGTCACGTCCCGGCGCGATCCCTGCCCCTCGCTCCCCCGCAACCCCGGCTGCCCCCGTCCTCTTTGCGTAGGAATCCAAAATCGAGAGTAATTCACTTCCGGTTCTGGTTCCGCTGATGAAAAAAAATTCGGGCAACATTCGGCGCTGCGTCCGCGTCGTAAATCACGCCATTGATGACACACCGTGACCTGTGTAGGCGCCTAAAGGTTACATTATGGGCGGTGACATTTATTTACGACGACCTTTGCAACCTACTTGTATTATGCAAATAGCAAAGGATTATTTTCTTGGCTTTTTCAAATTGGAGTTTGAAAGGGCGCGAATGTATTTTAGGGGTTTCATTGCGCCAATATGTGTACGTTACTCTAATACGATGCTATAAAAGGGTCATGAAAAATTGCTCGCGTTATGCAATATTCAGAAATTTGCTCATAAATACAACACTACTGTAATTATAATACATTATACATGAAATATTTTTTTTTAATAGAGTACATTCATCCATTATTTTACACAGTTTTATAATTACGATAATAACGTCGTTCGTGTATTTTAATCTAACTAGTTGTGATATTTAAGTTGAAAGTGTACAGTCGAAATTTAACAGCATTTTCAATATGTAAAATTGGTTTATCAGAATCATCTAAAGCACCATTTTTAATTTACTATTTATTGGCTTCTGTTACTGTTAAATTAATTATTTTTTGTTTATTTTTTGATAAACGAATAACTCGCCAATGCCGATCTTTTGAATTTTTTTAAATCCTACTCCAAATGCAGTCGTTATACTTATTAAATATTATTATAATCTTCGACCCTTGTTAAAATTAAACTGTCTAACTACTGTTTAACTTCTCCTGGTCTTATTAATTATGGAAAAAAATTAAAGATAGTTTAATTTCGTTGACTGTAATGTGTATATTATGGTGTACTATAGTGTACGTATTATTTAGTATATGGAAATTGATTTTAAAATATATTTAAAAAAATGATCTTTTTCCTACGTAAAAATGATAATGAATTATCTTTTTAAAGAAGATTAATTCCTTTAAAGGCTATATTACGCTGTGATGTAGAAATTTAACTTATAAGACAAGTGATTATTACAAATAATCAAATTATGAATTGCGTTGGGAAAATGGGTTAACAATTTATTGGAATTTAAATCACGGGTTTTTTGCAAAATTTTCAACTACGCATTTTAGGAGTTATATGTACTTGTAATTCAAATTTTAGTTATGATAATAATTATAATAACATTTATGTTATATTTTGAAAAGTCAAGAGATTTATCCCTGACGTATCATGACATTTGTAGCCATGTTAGATAACTGCTTTATTATTATTTATTGTTGAGTCAAAAAGATTAAAAAGATGTTTTGCTAAAAACAACGCCGTAATGATATTTAGCATCCGTATTTGCAGGAAATTGAGTCTTATAATTTTTTCCTATTCTGGTAATAAAAAAAAATACGAAAAGCGGCTGTTGACGAAGAAGATCAAGAAGCCATATATAAAATGAGCGTAATAAGAGAGCTTTGAAGACTGGAATAAGTACAGAAAAGTTCATATATTGTAAATCTGATGTAAATTATACGTAGGTTGTTTTTGATAAATTCTGGTATTACTAATTCGATTTGCTTGTAAAAACTCTTCTCGTCACAAATATAATAAAAAAATGTTTTTTATAATATATTTCGATTGCATTTTATATTTGCTCAATTTACTTTTTTTGTAAATAATTGTTATAAGCACCGTATTGCTAAATTATATAAATATGTAATCGTTTAATCAAAAAGTTTTTTAAAATCAGTTAAAACATCCCTTAAAAAAACATAATAATAATATTTACAGACTGGCAAAACTTTTCATCCGTTATCGTAGAAATATAACTCATAGCTTAATTAGATAATTATTTAAATCGTATTATAATATACCCATCGGTATAAAAATGGTAAATTTGATATTCGCGTAAATAAGTATGACATGTCATCAATTATAAACCATCTGAAACAATAAAATCTACATAATAACATAAATCAAAATTATGTTAGTATATCTAATGTAATATTCAATATAACATCAGATACATTTGAATAAGTATACACAAATAAAACTTTATAGTGCGGTAAAATTAAAGAAGGACACAAAATTCGTAGCGAATTGATTTACATTCAAGTATATTGCTCGTAAAGTCTACAAATTAGAGTTACAGCATTTTTACAGCATTGTCTGAAACAACTCTCATTCTTCTTCCCACGCGGGATAGTTTTGAACCGACCCCCTGCTCCCCGTCTCGATTTTATTGGTCCAGCGTTGATTGCATTTCCATCCCAACAAGTCTTCGGGATTGGAATCGTCCCGGCCACGTCCTGGCCCGAGTCAAAGTTCCAAGGCTATCCCGTCAAGCGTCCGGGACCATATTTCAGTAATTGAGTCGGTCCCCGAAGCCATCTCTCACTTGGGTCACGTTTCAAACTAATTGAACCCTCCCCGGAGGAGACTCCGGATTGACCATTGACCACCTCAGGATATTTATCGACGGGTTTTATTGGGACATCTGCGCTCTATTCAATTATTGCGTTTTTGTTGTCCGCATTGTTTATTTATCTCCTAAAGGATTCGCTTCTATTTCACAGCTTTATTTTATTGCAAACGATAAGTTAACTAGATAATTTTATTGTCAACGTTGCCGATCGTTTTCGAATGGAATGTAAATAAATTTATTTTTCATTTTTGATGTGCATAACGTTTTATTGAGCGTCCAAAGTAGCATCCTCATAAATATGAAGAGAGTCAATAGGGAAAGAGAGAGCGGAATTGGCAAAGACTTTTTCGCAGATTCGCAGTCCGTCTGTTATCCGGCAAAAGAATAAGGTTGTATATTTATTGGCAATACAAACAGAAAAGTTAAGTCAACAAAGCCACGTCTGGCTCGGCAAGCTGTATTGCAAAAGGTAGAGCGAATATTTACCATTTGGCCGTGGACGTCCATTGTGTCAGCCCAGTGAGCTCTTTGTAGACAATCTCCATTCAAAGAAGCCGTGGAAAAAGTTTCCAGCAACTCCAATACAATATTCAGCGATCGAAATGGACGCTGCAACACGTTTCGACTAATTTACTATCGCGACGGCTTCCTTGCAAAATCGGTCAATAGCTTCGTGGATTTAAAAAAAATATGGAAACCTCATTTTATAATAAGAGTAGTGGAAAGAATGGCGGGTCAAGTCGTATTTAGTATTATTTCGGTGACTACACTTACTTAGGGTGAGTTGAGGTTTATGAAATTCGAATTTTTAAACTCAATTTACAATGGATCAATTTATTTTATCATTTTTTTGAAGAAAAAAAAGACCACTAAAAACATTTGTGGTAAACTAGGAGATTGTGTGAATGTTTGCAAATGTCAAAGATTCAGCATACTTCGATCAGAAAATTTTAAAAAATAATCACAAAATAGGACACCTAGTGAAATAGACGATGACATACTGAGTGCTTAAGTCTAATTTGATTAAACTTTATTTATTGAAAAAATTGCCAACTATCTCGAATGTTCAAGAACATCTTAAAGAACAGAAGCAAGGAAAATGGATACCCCATGAACTAAGTGAAGAGAGTCTAGGGCAGGGGTGTCTAAAATAATTTGGTTACACAACACATAAATTATTTGTTGCATCGTTTTGAATTGAAAGCAATCTATTATCTTTATATTCGATGATTTGAGTACAATATGTCGAGATCGGACGTAATATGGTTTTATAGATAAGCAGTTTATTATTTAGGAATAATTTTTAATGTGGTCCGATGAGCCAGTGCAGATTTCGTAATTTTATCCCTAATTACTCTCTCTTATTCATTATATGTTTTTTAAAGTTCATACGGGATCTTAACCTATTCCCAGGTATTTGACAGATATCTGTCTGGGATAGTAGAATAAATAAAGCTCATCATCAATGCTTACAGGAGGGCAGTATCCCTTTCTTATGGCAAAGTTGTATGGAGTGACTTGTTTTGATTTGGATATTTTTTTTTACATTCTTAGCTAGCGGTGAATATTTGTTAGATTTCGAATGATTTTTCTAGATTCTCGTGTGATGCTAGGAGTGTCGTATAGTACATAGGTGGTGATTAGGGTGTTTTTGGTATTGGGCATACCAGCAGTTTATATTAAATAGTAAATAGATTTGGACCAATTACGTTTCCCTGTGGTATTCCAGAGTTAATCGAATACAATGCGGTTTATTCTTCATTTTGCTTTACGCGGAATGTCTATTTGAAATATATGGTTTTAAGATTATATAAAAATGATGAGAAAGAATTTCTTAATTAAGTCCTAGGGTCATGGAATACCTTTATTCTTTCTGGTCGTCGTGTATTTTATCAACAATACTGTGAACTCATTGGTCTGTAGGACTCTGCCTTTTTGGGATCTTTGCTTATTTTTGGAATTATAATTATCTCAGTTACTTTTCATTGATCCGAATAATATCTTAGTCTGAGTTCAGCATTATCTCTCAAATACTCTGCGGTAACCATAGCTACTATTCTGCTTAACCACTTGGTCGAGTATGTAGATTTATTTGATGTCAAGTATCGCTAATTCGTTGAACTTTTGTATGAGATTTTATAATTTCTTATAACGAACCAACTAATGACGGTTTTTTAACATATAGTATTTTTTTAAAAATTTCCCTGTATATGTTATTTTCTTAATTTTGCTATTCATTACTTTTATATATTTCTTCTCTTTATTTTATATTTTGAATTATGTATTTTTTTCATTAAAATGCAATGTTTTTATGCGTGATTGACGATAATTAATTGAATATGTAGGTTATTAGCTGTATGCACTTTATTGGAGCTGTCTCTAAAAGTTTTCTGTAGAGTTTTTTTTGGATTCAGGTCAATTTTTATTATTACCTGATTTGATTTAAATTTGAATTCATTTTATTTACTGGGAATTAAGATATAGTGGTTTCTTCAGTTAACCTAAAGTTTGGAGTTTTTAATTATTAATTATGAAAGAAAACATCCATTCTGAGCAATATGTTGAGTCAAATCTTATCTTTTAGGAAATAATTCCGATAAAATCCGTTTCATTTCATAAACTTCAAACATGGTTCTCATATAAATGCTTAATTGTATGTCTATAAGTTCTATTTGTAAATTTAAAATAAATGGTATTCTTTATTCGTAGTTGTTTTTGTAAAGCTTAGAGTTTTTTATTCTGATATTATTCAGTAATTAATTTATTTTCACATAGTAAATTTTATTTTATATATGTTTAAAAACATAACTCTAAGATCCTATTTTTTTAATTTGATTTTAATTTATCAATAACAAATTGAAAATATATAGAAGCTAAACGTTAACGCCAAATATTGAATTAAGACACGATTGGCTAAAGAGCGAAAAAATACTGAAATTAATCGATCTGGGATGGAAGTCGATTCGTCTAAAATTCGCCATTTAATAAATATATATTGTAATTTAAATTTCTTTTTTATTTTTTATTGAACTTATGCATAAAGTGAATTCGATGCACAAAATCAAGATTTTTAAAATAGCACACGATGTTTTTTAAGTGTACCCGCCCTCGAGATTGAATCTCCGCTCTCCTCGCGTCGTTCCCGTCGATGCCGAGAGCGGTAAACGTGTAGACCTCGCCTGCTTGAGCCACTTCCTCAACATCCTCATTAATCGCCGAGATTATTTTAACACGTATAACACCGATGCCGAAGACGCTGATAAATAGGGCGGCGACCACGCCTATGCCTCCTCGCCCCTCTTCTCCGGCTACAGCTAAGCCCGCGTATTATGAACGGCGGGCACGTAATCCGACACTCCATCTTGTCGGTGCCTTGGTCTTGTACTGGCTGTCCAGGATACCGCCGCTTAATCACAGGATCAAATAAAATGTGAAAAGAGGAGCACTCCCGGCTCTCCTGGCTAATCTCGCGGCTGCAATCTACGTATGTACTACTGATTACAACCGTGCGAGTAATTTAACCGCAACCCGCGCAAAAACATCGACCGATAATTGGCACAATGCCTACGTATGTAATGTGTATAGGATTATATCCATATTTCAGCATTCTTCCCTATTACAATGGAATAATCTTATTGTCGGATGTGTGCTAAACACGCTTGCCGTAGCTAAACAGGAAAAAGGAACCGCATTGTTGGTAGTAAATTATGAATATGTAAATGTTCCATTTATAGAGACATACTAGAGGCATATGGATTACATTGTACGTAATGAGGATTTAATCAAAAGGTACCCGAAAATTATACGCGCGTTTGCATACTTAATGTATTCATATGTAAGTATGTGCGTATGTACGTGAGTAATCCGCTTCTGTGTATGGGGCTCGGGGGCTGAGACGGTTAGCTCTAAATATAAATGTGGCTGAATTTATTTAGAAATAAAATGGTTATTTGTTCGGTTTATGGGTGCTAGAATAGTGAGATAAGTGGCAGGAGATTTGCGTGCTCTGTCATAATATTGCAAGTTTACACCGCGGCGTTCAGACGCTCTCGGATTGCTATGATAATAAATAAAAATGCATAAATAATTATATATAAACATTGATATTCAAATAATTAACATTTAATTCATTTCATTATTATATTTTAATCGTTGTAAATTAAAAATATGTTTTAATAAAATTAAATAAGGTAGGAATTTAGTGTAATTCGTAGAAAAAATATTTTTTATTTGTCAAGTGTATTTTAATCATCAGAAAAACAAGAAACCTTTTATAAAAAATAATAATTTAATTTTGCTTTATTGTGTAAAACTCTTTATGCTTTATTGTGTTATTCCAATGTTTTAATACTTTTTGGAATCCATTATTATAAAAATATTTTGATTTTATCGGGAAGTACTATGCGAGATAGCTTAGAATTCTTTTTAATACATCTTTTTTCACATAGTTTAGTAGTAAACTCGCTCAAAAAACTCGATGAAGAGCTCCAAACAAAGAAGAGTATTTAACCGTGGGTTATTTTGAATCTGTTTCATTTTTGTTTGTTGAAAACAGTCTAGCTACCAGGGGCGTATATTCAGGGTGTGCGCCGCACACTCACAAAATATAGAACATAAAATATATATTTAAGGTTTGAATATTTAATATTTAAAATATTTTGTAAACGGCCGGCAGGATATCATATACGCGCGTGAATGTATTGGGCAAGACGTGCTCTATGACCGCTGCTAGACCTTACACGTGCGCGACCGCATACAGTACGGTCGCCGCGTAGGCGTAGGGTCTGAGCGTGCGAAACTTATGTTTTTGTATGCAGTTTAACGATCGAAGGCGTGCTGTCAAGTCGCAGCACATTCGGCTACTCGATCTCAGTTGTTTAATACAATACTTGAGAGCGCATGCAATCAAATCGAATGCCGATTTTCTGCAATGTCAAAATTAAAATACTTCCAGCTCCTAATGAATGATAAATATGCTCAATTAAAGAAAATTTTTCGCATAGTTTAATTACCAATCTTTAAAAAAATTATCAAACATTGTTTGTTTATTTACGTTTAAAAACGAGCTTTTCGTTATTTATTCATACTCCGAAATTTCAAGGCGGGGTTTCAAGAGGTTTATAAACTAGGAAAACTAATTTTAACTATTCTAAGTACCACTGTGTCAGCAGAACGCCCATTTTCTGTTATAAATAGAATTAAAACATGCTAAAGAAGCTCACAAGGTCAGGAAGGACTATGTGGCCTAAGTCTAATATTAATGGAGAAAAAAAACTAAAACAAAAGGACGCACTATTGAAAAATTTATGTCGCAAAAACAAAGAATAGAATTAATGTATAAATAATAGTACAAATTCATTAAAAAAAACTGTATTTTTTTCCACATACAGCACACCCAACATCAACACCCACCGTACGCCACTGATAGCTACTACTATTTTATTAATAATAATTGTTTTTTTTTTATATAATTCCAATAAAAACACATTTGAATGTTAACTGTATTATGTTAGCTTAATTTGCGAAATGTTTCAGTATTTTTTTATAGTAAAAGACGACGTACTGAATATGCTCCAGTTCGTCACGCATGTTTAAGGGCTGAAATGTTTCACAAAAAATATATAGTCCTTTTAAAAAAACACAGAAATGCTAATTTCGGAACGGTCGAACAGGGCCTGAAACCGTTTGGATTTTTTTATATTAAAATATAAAAATTACTAAGCCATAATTGGACCCACCACGTCAATAATATAAAACACAATAAATAAATAAGTTCGTTAAATAAATAATTGTAAACAGATAATATAGATTTCAATAGAACTGAAATATTATTAAAATAACCAGTGTCGTAGTTTGACACTGGGGGAATATTAGTCTGCGAGTCTTATTCCCCTTGCATCTTTAGAAACTTTAGCATCTTTATCAAATCTTTATAAAGGTGAATCTTTCTGTTATTTCGTCCAGCCATCGTAGTCAAATAAATAAATACGTATTTGTTACTTACGTATCTTGACATCGGTAGGCTTCTTACTTTATTTTTGGCTTTGATGTTTTTGTAATTTTTAATATAAAAAATATAATGTGAAAGGATTTTAAAATAAGAACCGAAAAACACCAAAGCTGAATTGAGAAAATGTTAGTTTACTTCAGTTCAAATAGATTATTTAATTAGTTATATTATTTTTATTTTAGTATTAACTCATGTAGTGTGCTTATTACAGAAAATACGATTTTACATATATTTTTAAAAACATATTAAAAGATTTAACCCTATAACGACTAGAGAAATTTACATAATTTTGTATAATAAAAACTTGCAAATGCAAAAATGTTACCTGTAAAATATACTTATGGATTCAAGGCGTATGTATATACGAATTAAATAACGAATTTCTATCCAAATAACGTTTATACAGAGTTAGTATATCTTATATTATGTAATACAATATTTGTAATGAAATAATTATTTTTCAAATAGATTTATGGATATTTTACAACATGTATAGTTTTTCTGTTATCCATAATATTTATTTATGTGAATTTACATGCATGTTACTTGGATAGACACGGTCAAAGGGTTTTATATTTGCCTGTGGGCAACTAAAGATTCAGTTTTAATGAAATTTGATGCAACGAACATCCTGGTCATGGCGTGTTGCTCTGGTTTAACAATATCAATTACATACTAAGATTAAACCACACGCTAATATTAGATCGTTATAAATACACGAGATACTGAAACATACTTGCTAACTTGTATATTTACGCGTAACCCAGTTTTTAGAAATGTATTTAAATTATTCAACGTTAATCCCGTCGGTTGACAAAAACAAAGCAGAGGGAAATCCTTGGCATTTTTTGTGGGGCGTTCTTAAATATTGCACCAGAAAAAATACAGCGAGACGCAAGAAGACGCAAAAAGAGAAAGGATAATCTTCGCGAAATGCAAAAAGCAAAACAAAATATAGAGAATCTTGCTCAGCATCCAGCGATTAAATCCGCTTTTAAAAATCGCGTCATCTGCGAGGAATTCTTAAATAAAAAAATAAATAAAACAAATACCGTACAGTTTGAGTATTTTCAGTGTATTATTTCAGACAAAATTGTATTCGTTCCGTCAAAATCTTGCATCAGCAGAACGGCTAAAGCCCGGAAATTAAACTATAAACAGGAGCAACATAATAAATTTTAATACTCCCATCTCATTACTACTAATCCCTTCGTAAATTGTAACATTTTTGCCTTATCTTTCGTGTTGTATAAAATTTATGTCTAATTACGTTTCATAATTTGTATAAAAGTTACGTGAAAAACATTTTTGTCACCACATAATTTATGAACTTAATTTTATTACACAAAGCTGCTTCTGCACCACTGGTTCAAGTCGTAAATTTGATAATCCAGTGATAATCATCGTTTTGATTATATTCGAGCGACGCATGTTTACAGCATATTCTCTGATTTAATTTTCAACTCGGACTTCAGTGATCTCGTGTCGCCCGTGGTCGGTTAATTTTAGGAAAACGGCCGGGGTAAATAGGCTATGGTTATTTATGATAGTACTTTAAAGGGCAGCATAATGTCGCACGACGAAAACACATGCTCTGTGTTGCAAAACTTGGCCTCAAAGTTGGACCTGGGACTCAAGGTGTGCAGGAACCGCGAAATAATTTATAGGACCCAAGTTGGGACAGGCTTTGCCACGTGTTTACATTATTAAGCGCGCCATGCTAATGGCAAATGCATAATTATACCGAAACGCCAAAAACTAAGCTCGCCGCAAAACAACGGGGCGACTAAGCAATTTATTACTCCCAAAAAATTAATTAATATTTCGGATATTTGCGTAAACCCGAAAATCTTAGAAATATATCATGCGAATATGAAATTATCAAAATAATTACTAAAAATTAATAATTTTTATCATATTTACTACGAAAATATCGTAATTTTATTATATTATATATTCTTCCTCAAGGGCTTCAATTTTCCACCATCTTAAATAAAAAAATAATGATGAGAAATAGATACGTTTTCACTTTATGATATTTTTAAAATTTCGCTATTGAATATTTTTTACCTTTTTAGACTAATTGTTTCTTTAAATATTTCAGCTTATCACAATCGATCTATGACGGTATTGTCTAGCTTTATTTAAGAATTTTATAATAAATAATTCCTTAACATTATGTTTATTTTCAGCATTGCCAGTGATACTTGCCCTTTATAGAGCCACTATCAACATTGGTTTGAGTACATAACCCACTTTCATCTCTTGTCACAGGAGGTGAAATAAGCAGTTGAATTTTTCTCTAATTATGTTAATTTTTGGAACATTCGAATTCGTATAGGTTTGCTTTTATCATACCGGACGCGAGCGAGAAAAAACATCAGAACAACAGAAGCGAATACAGTCAACCCTTCTATAGCGTTGAGATAGGGACCACGCTATAAAAAAAAAACGCTATAGAAAGTTAGGCACCCATACCAAATTTGAGGTTAGGTTTTTTATTTGTATTTTGCGATTTGATGCAAATCAAACATTTGATCCATTTTTATATTTTTAATGATCTTGTACGTGTTTAGTTGGATAAAAATAGCTCGTGCCTATAGGCGCGAGGGGGTATAGCCTAGCACCTAGCATATTTCTTCCAGTCTTTTCATTCGCAACAGATGTGCCAGGGGAGTTTAAAGGGACAGTTTATTTAGTTAACTTTTTTAAAATGCTTTAGCATATGATGAATAAATAATAAAAAGGTAAAATAAATTATGAAATATATTTCCAACTGTATTGTGATCAATATCCCTGGAACGTTTTTACATGGTTAATCACCAAAAAAACAACAGAACACGCCTAGTGAGGTAAAGGGGCAAACGGCTACTGAAAAATATTTTCTAAGTTCACATTTAAAATGCACATTAATAATATATTTAACGAAAATTCTAATTTGACTTTGAAAATATTGCGTTTTGTAAAATGAACGCTATACAAAAAAAAGTGTACGCGAAAAAAGTTTGTGTATTGTAGGATCTAAATTAATAGAGTTATTCGATAAAAATCGAAAATTTCGGTACGGCTAGATTAAATGTTGACGTACTCTAGATCAGTGGTGGGGAACTTATGATTGGGGAGTCAGACAGTGACACTTCTAAAAAAGATTCGCCATCACTGCTCTCCATTAAGAATATCCGACTGCGTCTGATAATTGTAGAATCAATTTTTGCTTCAAGTTCAAGTTGTAACACCTTATTTTTCACTTTCACTATCCCCTAACTTCGAATTTTATTTTTTAGTCAAATTTTGTGATTTTATGTCGCAGTCGTTGCATTATGTTTTTGATAATCGTATAGTATGCAATGTCATAAAAGCTTACCTGAAACAAATTTACTTATCTGAAATAGAGTGCATATTTTTGTAACCAAAAAAACACGGGTAATTAGATCGACAACCAGAGCATAACTGACCATTAAAAGGGACATTGTCAAAACATGACTCTTTATATAATGAATAATTGAATATATAACAGTTGGGACCCCTGAAATAATAAGGCACATTAATTTTACATGAATATTTCTAGTAATACACTCTATATTTAATACTTTTATTTAATAGTAACGTTTATATATATTTCTATTGCTATTCTTGTAAATCTAGTGCACTATTGAAACAGCGATTCTACAACTTCAAATGTTAAACGATTTTTTTTTATATATCCCAAATGCTATTACGGAAAATTTATCAAAAGTTCACCGCAAAATCAGCGGTTCTCTATGTTTAAATTTCAAAATGATCATTGATCTTTTGAAACATTAATTAAGTACTACGTTGAGAAACTCTGTCCTAAAGGGTAATTAGCTCTCAAAAAGCTACTGCGCCATGGTAGCATTGGTATGAAACCTTTTGGATTTAATTAGTTGTTCGGTTACATTGAGCGATTGACTTCCATTTTATCTTTTGACCGATAAATTTGAAAAAAATAACAAGATTTAATAATACTTATTAATTGGAGTATTATGCATTCCTTAGATATATTTATTTATTTTAATAATAACATAATAAGAGAGTAGCATTGAATTTAATACATTTTTTTAAATAATAAACCATTTTATTCATTATTTATATTATCATGTAAATGTATATGTTTATTATATATGTTTTCTTTAGTTAATAAAAAAATATATTTCTAAATTTTCCATGATAAATCAACTGTATATTTCATGCTTCTTCTTGTAGAGAAGGGGTAAGAATTTCCCGAGAAAATTTATTAAAGTGGGGAGTGTAAATAAAGTTATGAATTTGACTGGTACACGTTTTTGCTTAACGATGGCAAACAAATGAAATTCGAGACAGTCCCTGGCACAAACAAGACCAGTCAAAGCTAAGGGATAATACAAATAGTTCGTCTTTTAAGCTTCTTACATGTCTACAAGCATCGTGCTCGATGTCTTTAATCCTCCTTTTGAGTATTGTCGGCGTATTGTCGGCAAAACTCATCAGCGACAGATGGGACTACTGTAGGAACGAATAAATATACAATAATTCTATAATACAGTTCGGCACAATTTAATATATTATATTTTGCTTCAGGCAAATTAATATAAAATTTTCATACTCACATATATATTTTTTTCTGTATTTAATATAAAATTATAAATGTGATTTTTATTTCATCTCCTAAGCGTTGAAAGCGGATCATATTTTGGCTCGTCAAGAAAAGTGGCCCCTTCAAAACTTGGCTTTTCTTTGAGCGTGGAGATTAATTTAAAATGAGGAAATATCCGCGGAATTCAAACTTTTCATTTCGCGAATTGAAAAATGCGTCTTTGTATCGCGTTCCATGTTTTATACGTTCCCCATCAAAAACAAAAAAAAGTGATAAATTATACAATGGCGAAAATAAAAATTGAACGCAAACGAAGAGATTTATAATTAAATTAAAGACATATATATTCCAGAGGAATGTATGGAATAGGACAATAAAAATGTAGAATAAAAAAGAAAATGATAATTGTTTGTGGTATCAGTCGGGAATATATGGCAGGTACTATGGACTAAGTTTTTTTACGGTAATAGCCGCATTAATACATTTTATATTGCGTCGTCCTTTATTATATTCGCAGCTTTTGCTGAAAGCTAATGCCGCAATTTTTCAGCGGAATTCAACAATGGCTGAATACAAATCTGCGGATAAAACTTTTGACGTTATTATTTTTGTTGTTGCGGACAATTTGCTAAGCGCTCGTTGTTAAGGTGTTAACTGTTTCTAAATATTCCTCGATAAACCCATTTAAATACAGTAATTAGTATGGGGATTAATAAATAAATACATAAATAAATAAAACACATTGACGTATAACATTTATGTATATAAGTTTTTGTAATATACACAGTTTCATTTATATAAATAAAGGTAATAAAAGTAAGGAGATTAAATATTTGAAACAATCGTTGTTACGAATTACTGTTTTTATTTAAAATATTTTCAAGAAGAGTACAAAGCAAAATAGTTGCTCTTTATTAAGCTAAACTCTTTAAAATTTACTATATAAATATATATCAATGTTTATAGATCTATATAACATTTATTTGCAAACGAGTTAGATAGAATTTTAGTATAGTAGATATCTTAGTATATAGAAAAATCATAGCATTACAATAAACTGTTTTAATTACAGATTCATTCATATATTATTTAACAATTTAAATTAGAGTATGAAAGTAGGAAAATCACGTTTTTATTCATTTATTTATATGAAAAACTTTTTGTTTTAGAACTTGTGAAAATGTCTAGATTAAACTAGTATTAAATTAATTTTACAAAATAAAGATATGCTTAAATACGTTTCAGAATCTTCATACTGAGCTTTGTTAGATATCATTAAATCAGTAAGCTTAAACATTACAAAAGGTGAAAAGTTTACAGAAATTATAAATGACAAATAATTGTAATAAAGTACTTATTTTCAATTTTATCTAAATTTCTAACAGAATAAAAAGTAATAAAAATGTCATTATCTGTTTAATTTATTCTCAGCTATATATTTGGACGGAGTAAATTATTATTAACTCATCCGTTACGGAGGCTTAAAAACAACCGTATCGTCTGAAGGGGGTCTTTTAGAGACCCCAAGCAAAATAATGTCAAGATATTGATTATTCTAAAAATAAAAATACTTATTTATTATAGCTTGGATTTTTTAACTAATCAATATGTCGCGTAAATGACAATGCGCTCGGTGATGTCTCGCCGCAGACTAAGTTCTCACAGCACGTTTAACTAGCACTCGGCACAACGTACCAGATGCAAGCAAGAATAAATATTGTTGTTTCTATTTATTTTTTTCGCAATTGTGGATTATTAAGGACAATGATTATTTAAAATATTTATTTTTTAGACAAATAATTTCTAGAAAATCCAAATTATTCGAGAAAAATAAAAACTTGGCGTACCATATAGTCCAATCGGCACAGTTAGGTTAAAGAGTGTATATTAAAAACCAAAATTACTAAATTTAAGTTTGTAAATTAGTTATAAAATGGTATATTTGTAGTACTGCCTATTTTAATGAACTGTATACCTAAAATTTGATCTAGTGATTAGATGTGATAGACACATAGAGATAATATAGATATAATATTTTCATATCCCTAACTATTTATGGAATCTACCAAATTATTAATGTTTATATAATTAGTTCCAGTATCAATAGAACACATTTAGTGATATTACAAGAAGCTTTCGATATAATTGTTGAATGAAGTTAAATAACCAAGTAAAAATGAGTAAATCGTAAATAAAATAGTGCTCTATAATAAAATCTTCAGTAAACAATTATAGTTTTGAATAAATATATTTGTAAAACAAAACATACATTAATGCTCCTTTAAAAGCTCAAATAAATGCAAACTTTTAAATATGCGCGTTCATCTTTCATACATGTGAACAAAATATAGCAACGAACAAACGCAAACACGACTGTTTGTGCGCAATTCGAATCACGAGCGTCGGGTTGCATTTTCTTCAGCAAATCAGATTATTTTCAGTCATGGCCCGAGTCTCGTCTGTTCGCCGAAAGATCTTTATGCGCCGCTGCAGCAAATTGCATCGTCTGTTTATGCGAAATGCAAATTGCATTGTCGCCGTCTGCGCGGGTACACTTGCAGCCAGCCGTACGTTTAACACTTGCAGCCAGTCCCCTAAACGATATACCACTTTTTGACGCGAAGACACATCTATCTCGTCTACAATGTGGACTGTTCGCTGCAGCCACAAAGTGGGGAATAGCAGACGTCGCCGCCGAGAGAAAGAGATTGAACGACTGAGAGAGCTGTGAGCTCTTATGTGGAGCTATGCTAATCCGTCTTATCAATAAACCAGAGATTTAAAACGCTCTCTGTGGAATATATACTCGGCGATGAATTTAAAAAGATACTGATGAAAGTTAGATAATGGTGTTGTGGTGTAATAATAGCTACTTAATAGACAGAAAATTGATAAATGGTTTTAATGCTGTTAGTGCCGGTTGTCTTCGACTATTTCTTCGAGATTAGGATAGCAT
>JAGXCT010036264.1:2921-38456 GCA_022495035.1 Philopotamus ludificatus
AAGAAATTATGAATCTTAGCGTTCGCCCTCTAATAATGCGCTCGCGTTATTAGAGCCACTGCCGTGATGAATTTTTTTGAAATTCGCGTTATCGGAAGATGCGTTTTTAAGGAGATTACTGTACTTATACAAACACAAATAATTAAATACAGTCAAACTGTTTATTATGAGGTATGTAAAAAAAATATTTCATCCTCACATTACCTAAGTATTGCGTCAGCCAATTACATATGTATTGCACTATATCAGTGATGACGAACCTTTCGAGAAATGGGTATTTTTTATTTATATTATACACATTCATTTCCAAATCTTCAGTGAAGATGTCAATATTTGTCATAAATATTTTTATACTTTCTAATACTATCAATACCATTGATTCATTTCCCTGAAGAGTTCTATTCTATTAAACTATGGTTGTTTATATGTTTTTTTTATTAAAGAGATATATATTTTATTTAATATATTAACAAACCGATAAAAAAACTTGAGAAAAGTTTATAAAAATAAATGCGTAGATCATTTAAAAAGGCTTTGTGGGTCAGTGTCTGGCCCGCGGGTCATAGGTTCGCCATTACTGCACTATATAATCACTTTTGTTAATTACCTACCGTCCTTCAAAGTGCTTACTTGCCACAAGATAATTAAGAAAAAACGAAAATTAAAGGTAAATTTCTTATATTTTTTATTTTGATATCATTTTCTACCGTATTTTTTTTATGCGGTGAGAGTTTTATTGTATGCGTATTGCTTCTATCCACCGCACAAAAACAGGTTTGACTTATATACTATTTGTATTTTGGCACGTTTTTAGAATAGCTATGAAACAACACTCTATGATACAGACTCTCAGTTGTTTTCTTTAAAATAATTTTATATTTTTTCCTTGATGAGTTTGAGAAGCATCGAGCATCAAGCGCGAACATTCAAAACAAAACACTTGTCAGCCAACACGGTCGAGTGCGTTAATACGGCATTCTCCGGAGCCTGATGATGCGCCAGCTCCAGATAAGATAAGCCCCTTCATCTGTATATCTTGATTTTGGCCACGATCTTGATTAACGCCAAACCCATCCCGCCGATACCGTCAATCGCAAATGCTTAAACGCTGTCGAAACTGTTTAATTAAGGCCCGTGTAGACTTATTTTTAAAAATGAAAATTGATTCATCTTATTTGTGCGAGCACCCTGTGCTGTATAATTGAATATAAATATCATAGTGTGTTGTCGAGAGCTCTTTACCAGTGAATATCCCTTCCGGCCACAATTATGCGGCGCGAGCCCTAATCATCAGATAAGCGGATGCTGCATAGAAACGTTTTACTTAGATCAGAAGCGTTCAATGGACATTAAATATACAATAATATCACTTAAAAACCATTAATATACAATAATGCGGTAAATACAAATAATAACACATCTCATTCATAGATCGATCGTTATGATTATGAAAAAACAATATTAGTTTCCATTAGCATGGGTGCGATTTTTTTTATCGCTGTACCGGATGCGAACGAGAAGAAACATCGCGCCTTTGTAAGTGCGAGCGAGAAAAAACATCATACTGTGCAAGTGGTGAAACCACATGCGACGAGCTAGGAGCGTGCCTCAGTTGCGGCGGAGCATAGTCGAGATCGCACGTCGCTTACGTGTCATATTGCTTAATAAAATAATGCAAAATACTGACCAAATTATGAAGCATATCATAAATACAAATTTCAGGATATTGTCGAAGAATTTATCAATATCTTGACTGGAATTGTTTCAGGTCTATTTTCATACATTCATACAAAATATACTCCATCGTTATTTTTGAGCCGCCGTGACGGATCGCTTAAAAACAGCATTGTTTCGCAATTTGGTAGACCATACTAGACTCATTTCTAAATTAGATAGTTTTGGATTTTCGGACAATTTTTCTCGACTAATTTAACCCTTTATAGGGCAAATTAATTATTTTGGAATTTTAATTTTAACTATCACATTTTAAAATACATATCGTCAATAACAATAAATTAACCAAAGAGCGTTCTCGACAAAATTTTACGGTACTAAATTTGACATTTCTATGGGCGCTCTTGGAAATATAGATCTTAAACCAACTGGTTAATAAATTAACCAATTTCAGCCTTTGCCTTATAAAGGGTTATAGGAGAGGAAACAGTACGTGATACATGAATCCCATACGTCACGAGTCTACGATGCAACTTCGGGAATCCTACAGGGTTCTAATTTGCGACCATTGTTATTTGTTTTATTTATAAACGACATACAGCATGTCTTGAAAGTTCTCACTCTTGATGCAGATGACTTAAAACTATTTAAATCAGTTTCCTTTAGGGTAATGCCCTTTCGCTGCAGCTGAACATCAATCCTTTGCTCCAATGGGCATCTACTAATCGTATCTCGCCTAGTGTTAATGTCAGGAAATGACATTTTCGAGATCTAAAAAAATTCTAACCTTTTATTACAAGCTTGGGAACGTATCACTTCCCAGGCAGTCGTCAACCAAAGATCTGGGAATTCTATTCGAGTCTAAATTTAGGTTCATTTCACATGCATACAACATATGTAATAGAGCTTCAAAAATGTTGGGCTTTGTCTTGAGAAATTCTCATTACACACATAGCACTAGTAATAAGGTTATTATACGATACATTGGTTCTTGAGAATTTCTTCAGGATTATCTACATGAGGGAATTTGGATTTTACCCGAGCTTATATCCTAATGCATGGAATCAGGGTTGCCTGGGATATATATCCCTCAAGAAAAGAAGGTCAATATACTTGGCAAGGCACTTTTTTGGGCTGTTGGTTGGCGCAGTACATAACCTCCTTGTACTTTATATACTTACTCTTTGCACCTTAGTCATACGAGTGCTATACGATGCATTGGTTTGGAGTTTGCTTGAATCAGATTCCAGTATATGGGCGCCTTATGACGCCTCCAATTCCTTCATATTAGAGAAGATACAGAAGAAATTTCTTAGGTATCTCTATGAGGGAGTTTGGATTCTACCCAAGCTTACACCCCAGCGCATGGTTACAGAGCTACCTAGGGTATGTAACCCTCGAGAAAAGAAGGTCGATTTACATGGCAACGCATTTCTTCGAGCTATTGGTTGGTGCAGTACATAACCCCCTTTTATAGTGCGAGTTTTCCTTATGAGAGTCACCTTACTACCATCGAGCTCGTTCGCGTGTTCTTTTTCTTCCACCAAATGTGAGGACAGGTGCTCTCGGAAACTTTCCGGTATCCACAGCTGTTAATATGGTCAACCACTTGGCTAATAATGTTTATATTTTCGATGTAAAGTATCGCCATTTTGTTGATCTTTTATATGAGATTTTATAATTTATTGAAACAGAGCAATTAATGACGATTCTTTTATTTTAGGTTTTTGTTCTTCATTCTTATTTACTATTATGTTTGTACTGTTATGCCAGCCACGTATTGTCTTTTAATAATAAATAGAAATAATATTTATTTTATTTGATTTATTCAATCGATATTTAAGTGAAAATGCATGATGCTGACTACACCTGATGGCCAATAGCTTGCATGCATACTCCAGTGCGCTGTGCACACGAAGAAGAGAAAAAGGCCAGCAAGTGCGATTGTTTATGCTGATGGCTGAATTTACACCTCTTAACCGGGGTGTTGAAATAGTTGTCACAGCTCCCGGCGCAAAGTTGTACGTTGTCAACTCTGTCGTTGGTACATAATGCTTGTATCATAAATGTCGCAAGACTTTTATTAAATTCGTTTGATCGAGCAGCCTCCGGTGCGGTGGCTTGTCGGCACAACAAAAAGCAGTGGCGTGCGTGTTCTGTTGTTCCGCATTGCAGCAAGGATGTTGCTTGTCCTCGTGTCGCGTAGCTGAGCTTTGGAAGTCAACACGCTGCTTTCTTTGAAGGCCTGAAAAGCCGACGACGGTTCTATGAAAAGAGATTTGCCCCCAAATTAACCAGCCCTGTTAAGACCACAATTTTAAATCCGAGGACCACCAATAAGAGATTTTAGTGTTAATTAAATTTAGAGATGAAAGAATTCATAAAATACACTTAACACAATACTAGTTAACCGAACCGTCATGGCGGGTCGAAACCAACAGCTATGGCCTATTTTGTACGAAATGAATGTATGAAAATATACCTCGAACATCAACAATTGATGAATTCTTCGACAATACCTTGACATTTGTTTTAAAAATGGATTTATCTAAAAATAAAAATGCTTTATAGTTTGGTCGATAGTTTCACAAATCAATTGTCGCATGTGGTTTCATCACTTGCACATCACGATGTTTTTTCTCGCTCGCACTTGAACATGCGCGATGTTTTTCTTGCTCGTATCTGGTACGGAGCGATAAAAAACATTGCGTATATACTCATGTAAAATTATATTGTTGTTTTTTTTAGAATTTTTAAAAATAAAGAGCATTTATAAAAAAAAACAAACTTGCTTAATATATTCACTGATAGAAAAGCTCGAAAATCTTTAAAATTCGCCCGCAGGTCAGACTAAAATCAACAGTTCAAATTCTTCATTAATATTGCTTCTTACCTTTCTATTTTTTATTATCTAAATCTGACGGACAAAAAAAATAGATGGCCTCTTCTAGAGAACTTTACATAAACTAAGCCGTCAAATTTCAGTATGATAAGGAACACCTCTGAACTCATGTGTAATAGCAAAATGTAAATGGAACGTTCCAAATAAACTTGAAATAGTATGATAATTATTTGTATTAAAAATAAAAAAAGAAACCACAAACGGACATAGTTGATTAAAACCTTGATATTAAAAAATAATTATTACATTACAGAATAGTCTAAATAATTTAGTTGTATCACATTATACTTTACTTTTATTTCATACTTTATATAACTATACTAATAATATACCCAGAGTAGTATAATATTATTATAGTTGATTTTGATTGATTTGGTTCGTAAAAGGTTGCTAACCATTAAATGTTTGGTTGTGTGGCTAATCAACAGTATCTCTGTTAAATCGTAATTTAAATTTAATTGTTAGGGTTTTTCTTCTCAAGGGATTATGATACTACGATAAGAAAAGAATAGTAAGCAGGACAATATATAAATTAGGGATTAGGGTGCTAACAGTATATATTTTAATGAGGAAGTTATAGGTTATTTCAGTTAAGAAATTAACAAGGTAGTCATGGACATATAGTGAGTTAGTATAAAAGTTTAGGATTGGGTTGCTAACCACATACTTGGAGGAAATCAGCCTTTTTATTTAATAAAATACTTTTTACTTTCATTTTTATTTACTTTTCAGTTTCAAATAAAATACCGCTATCACATCCTGGATAACCTAATAAATAAATAATCAATAGAATAAAAGGAAACCACAAAAATATTTAATTGTTTTTAGCAGTGATTTTTAATTAAAAATATAAGAATTACTCTTGGAAATTCTGGGCCAATGTAAATATCTTTCTGTCCCCAACTACCTCAGTTTGGAATTTATTATCGTCGAATAATAACAATCTTCTTAATTAATTGATTTGAATATTACGTTTCTAGAATAAGACGTAGCTTAAAGAACAGGGCCTTCGTGTCTGAGATCGCGTGAATGCTCTCAATTGAGTCGTTGGTCGCGTTGTCCTCCTTCATTATTGTCCAAGGAGGACGATAACCGAATCTATTATAGAGTGGAGCGCGGCCCGTCTCTAATTTAACACAGTGCGGCTTTTCAATTCGGCCATAGTATTTGTTATTTTTTTATCGATTAATAAAGACGAAAGAATTTGTAAATTATGTTACTTTAATGGAGATGATGTTTGAAATTTTATTTTTATAGCGATCGTCTATCTCCCGTTAAATAAGACCGTCGACCACAGCGCACATAAAACACATGTGATATTTTGGAAGGCAATAATCATAAATAATGGCGGGGAACCTGTCATGTCGCCGTAATTATTAAATATTTTTAAATATCTCTCATCTGCCGAATAAATTAATTTCTATGCGTGCGG
Organism: Philopotamus ludificatus; assembly: GCA_022495035.1. NCBI lineage: Eukaryota > Metazoa > Arthropoda > Insecta > Trichoptera > Philopotamidae > Philopotamus > Philopotamus ludificatus. The sequence continues at coordinate 8,930 of JAGXCT010036264.1, forward strand.
ACGCCCATAAGTCACAATCGGCTATTTTATTGTTGTGTCTCCTCTCTGCAAATGTAACAGCTCACTCTGATAAGTGGATTCTAATTAGGAGACTGGCGGCCTCTAACGACCGTTTAACCATCATTTCGGCCAATGTTGAGTGTTGAGCGAGCTATGATGGACCTGACCCCCACGTAATTCTTCAATAATCTTTTAATAACGCTTAACTAATCTTTATTCGAAGCGAAATCGGCTCTACGTGAATTACGTGATTTCGACTTACGCGTTTTTGGATTTACGCGTTTTTGGACTTACGCGTTTTTGGACTTTAAGGCGGTTTTTAAAAAACGCGAAATAAACCCGAAAGTTGCCGTGAATAATGATATTACGTATTACATTCATATAAAAAACCCTTTCTTCGAATCCACTCAATACAAAATCTTTGGATTTTTTGAGAAAATCCTTTAAATACTGATATTACAATGAGGGAATAGGGAATATGAAAAGTATAAATAAACCATTCAAATTAAATTACACCATTTTAAAGATGTCTTTTACCAAATATTAAAAATAACAACAGCCTTTTTTCATTTTAAAATTCATAGTTGTTCAAAATAAATTACTAAATGAAGAATATATAATAATAAGTATGGTATGGAAAACTAATAACAAAACCTTTCAATTTCCCTTCCAAATTTATAAAAAATATATTTAATTTTATTTTTTTAATGTATTTTAAATCTATACGAGATATAAAACTTATTAATTTTATTTTTCTTCTTTAGGTGCCTTGTAAGTATTCGGACGTAGGCGTTTTAGAAGTACATATTTGTTTTTCGTCTAAATTATCGACTGTTTTTGGCGAGCTGGAACAAATTTAGGGACATTTTAATACAGAAGTACAGATCACACGTAGCATCGCAGTTCGAAGTTCGGAGACGGATCTTCAAAGAGAGTTAGTGACAAATGTTTTGTTTATTTATAATTTTTTTCTTATTTTGATAAAAGCATTTGTCGTCTTTTTAAATCTGACATTAATTTTTACCTCCGCACTTCCTTACTGGCAATTCCTTACTTATAACCATAGCTATTTTTTATATCAATTGTTAAACCCTATCTTAAACATACTTTTATGCCAAGATTCAGCAAAATTTTGAGTTTTTCGGCACTTTCCGTCAGTATCGCCGTGTTGTTTGTGAAACAGATGTTGTTTATCGTTTGTCCTTTAATCCGCACTCCAACAGTCCTTTGTTGCTTGATTGAACACCAAATTCGAGTATATAATAACCGATCCGTCACGGCGGCTCGAAACCAACGGCGTCGGCCGATATTTACTATGAAATTAATGTATGGAAATAGACCCCAAGCATTTCAAGAAAGGATTATTCTAAGAATATAAATAGTTATTTTCACTCGCACTTGGCACATCGTGCCCAATTTTTTTTTTCGCAATTGCGAACAATAAAGGGCAAGTTTTATTTATAATATTTTTATAACAACAACAAAACAGACAAATACTGTCTACTACTATATATTTTTTACTACTGTGAACTTGTGGCGATGTACATTTTTCAAAAGTCTTACATCTTTTTCGATCTTCGTGCTTCAGTGCTTCTATCATTATATGATGCTGCACACGATCGTGAGCTTTCTCAAAATCAATGAAGCTAACAAATAATTTCTACCAGAATTCTCTGCATTTTAGGAGTAGGACGTTCCCGTAGAAGAGAGCTTTTCTTGTACCAAGTCCATTACGAAACCCAAACGGCGAATATTCAATTACACTTTCGCGTTTTGGTAAAACCTCCATTGAACAACTTTAGCAGAACTTTTAACATAGACATAAGACTAATTAATCTGTAATCATTACATTCAATCGGTCTGCTCTTCTTCGGCAAAGGAGATTAATGTGGATTATAACTAACCCTGCGGGATTTTGCCGATTTCGTAAATACGATTAAAGAGAATTGTCATATTTTCAAGTGACTTAAGCAATATTACCAATTATTATTTTATTAATGAAATTTAAAAAAGTTATTTATCTATATATCGTGGCCCAAAAACCATAAAAAGCCGCACTATCGTCCGAAAATTATCAACACAGTAATAAATATAATGCATCCCATAAAAGAAGATTGATCCAGTTCGAGTCGCGGCGAACTGATATCTCAATTTACACGTAGGTACCTCGGTCATATGGAGACGTTGGCGTGCTCTCGCACCATTCCCGACGACCATTTTGTAAATTTCTTTCTTTCGGCCGAGTGCTTGGCCACACTTAAGATGTTATCTCGGCGCCGTTTTGCATTGTGCCATCCCCGGTGTGAGGTTAACATCCTTGTTCTTGTTGCAAATTCGATACTTACGCCAAAGTTATCGTCGGGCCGTGCTCAATGACAGTAATATGCAGAATCATAACTGGACCGTCGCCGTAGTGCCTGATGGCCTGCCGGGCTGTGTGTGATGATGACCGGTATCACGTTTCGTGTTATATCCGTCACGGAATCCCTAAAACAAGAGCTTTTCTCTCCTGGCGAGCGAGTGTTCTCACGATACACAATAATCATGTCTTTTATAAGCAGACACTTATACCATCGGCTACCACAACAATCACGTGTACAGGATGCTCTCAACTTTCCGAAAATATATTCAATTAATCGATGCTGGTGTGACACATCCGATAGCGTCAATACCTCCATCACAGCAATCATGAGAATCATTACAACACATTATTTCATCAAGCTGTGATCTCTTTTACAATACGCTCAGCCTTCGCACAAGTGATATTAATTGCAAAACATTAATAATATTATTAAATAAATATTTCTATATGTAAAAAACACGATATATAATAGATGATCGCAATTGGTTACGAGTGTCTGCGCGCGAGATGATGGTTGACCCCTGACCCGGTGGTAAAAAAGCGGCCAACTGGAGCAGTTTTTTTTTGGAGTCGTGCTGGCCACAGTGCCTCCAGCCACTTATCTTTCAATTCTCATTATTTTTTATTACTGCTGTGTTTGTTATTACGGAATCTGAGTTCGTTTCCCAGACACAACACGGGTAGTGGCCTCTTGGAAAATTATGATAATGTTAAATGGTGGCGTTTGGTCGTCCCGAAGAGTAGTTACGCCCAAATTATCCTAAAAGGATAACAAATTTCACAGATAAACTCCCTCAATTTGTTATATATTTCTCTTGGGAATATTAAAATAAAATACAATCTCTATATGCATTATTATATGTATAATATAGATTAAAACAAAAATGGCACAATTTATAAAAATATCCCTAAATCCCTCTTATTACTCAAACCCCTTTGGGATTATATTTTTAAATTTACGTTCTACTCTCATTATTTATATTATATTTTATGATTTTTATTGATAAAATGGATACGAATTATCTATAGGGTTTAATCTGATATCCAATTCAATTAAAGACATTTTTTTTATAAATATATTTAAAAAAAACGTGGTTTAATTTTTTTACAAAAAAACCTTTAAGGTTAACAACGTCTCTTTCCCACACGCTCTCAGTGACAACTTTATTGGGATGCTTATGATGCTAGAGCATCAGACCCCCGTTCTTTGGGGTCCCAAACAAAACGTTTCGGTTCTATCTATTATATATCCGATTCGAAGAACATAAGAAGAAATTCAAATTATAAATTTATATGTATTTAATTATACACGATATTTAATTATACACAATAATGTATTTTCCACTTTTATGCAAAAGTATCCGAGTACCGTGGCGGATTTATGTGGATGCTTATGATGATGGGGCCCCAAAATGGAGGCCCCTAAGAGGCCTTTGATCTTGGGGGCCCCAAAGTCTCCCCCAATACCTTACTCATTATTTTGTATAACTTAGTTTTGTTTTCTTTTTTACGTCGGATTAAAAAACAAATGTCACCATTTAATCAAAAATTAATCAACAATTCAAATAAAAACTAATGTTTAATAGAGATATAACATCTCTAACAGAAATGTTATAGGCATTTTTTTTATTTTAGCTATAAAATAAATCTATTTAACAATGCCGATAACAAGCTGTGAAGCCGAACGAGCTTTCTCTAACAGTGACGGATTTATATGTATGCTGGAGCATCAGGCCCCCGACAATTGGGGACCCATAGAGGCCCCCCAATCATTGGCAACGGTCATGGGGGCCTCTTTGAAGCCCCCATGACCTTACTCATTATATTATAGAAATTAATTTTGTTTTCTTTTTTGTGACGACTTTTTTGCATATAAATATTTGAACATAAATTCAATGTTTCGCTATCTTTAAACTAATATTTATAAAAAATAAATACAGATCGACTATGAGATGTAAGAGGCTGATAATTACTTATGATATAATTAGATTATATATTTTTAATACTTTACTTTTTATAACTCTAAACACTTTTTAATTTATATTTGTTTTCTAGAATATTTTTCTTACCTGTTAGATACATTATTTTTTTTTATAATTTTATCCTTAGACAACTATGCTACCGGGGATTCTAAAATCTAATTAAAATCAGACCCCAAAGAGTCATAGTCCACCATGACACGCCTATGCGTCTTATTTTAAATGGTATGCTTTAAATTTTGAAAAAAATATAATTAATATTTTTTTAAAAAATACTATATAGATTTATATAAAATATTTTAATTTTATTATACATACTATTTTACTAAACTTCATAAAATAAAATAATTATTTCAAAAATTTAAACCCATCGAAATTTCGCATAAAGTAGACGAAGAAAGAATATATAACGTTTTTATTGAGAGCGAAGAAGTCATAAAAGATCTATAATATAATTTTTGTCTATGATTTAATATTTTTTTTCGGACGAAGATTCGAACTCTTAAAAGGCAACTCAACTTACAAGGGGAAAACGTCGTCGAATAGAAGAACTAAAATGGGAAGATGGTGATTGGCTTTTTTAGATTATAATGTGGATATGAGTACAGTTGATAAGCTTGATGTTTCATGGATACTCACGAAAACCTTTTTTTTAAATATCCCAAAAAATAATTTATATTACATAAACCAAAACTCGTAGAGTTTTGGTTTTATCAAATACATTGTAAATAAATTGCTAGCAATAGTTTATATTAAGTTACGTTGTCCAAATGATCTATTAAAGTATAATATATCTCATAATTATAAAATTCTTTATTATATTGTGCAGAATTATCGCGACTTGTCCATACTAATTTATAGTAAAGAATAGTAATTTATATGCAATCGATTTGTAATTTTATGGAATATGACGATGTATAAAAAGTTTCAATAAATGCAATGAAGGCAGCGGCCCTAACGAGGCGGCTAAGATCAAGCGGACGCATAAGAAACGCAACGCAACTATGAAATGAATCAAGTGATAAAGCAGGCGTATTGTCAGAAACCTTTCCATTGTTGAGTTTGAAAGGAACCCCCGGGAGTTAGTAGGAGACGTGACGAGAATGCTCCTCGAGATCGGCACAAAGCCCCCATACTTCTTGCGATATTGCAGCGACCAGCCCCGGCGGCAGCCTCATTTAGAGATGACTCCGACGCCTCTGATGAATATTTGCAGTCCGATCTGCAACGAACGGGTGTCCATCTCCATCGCTCGATCGCGCCGTTAAACTATCGATAGAACCAGCTCGATGCCGTCGGTTTAATGATCGGGCGATGGCAGCTCGGCTCGACTCTGCATTTCATTGGGTCAAATATTTAACAATCCTGCGCAGACATAATTTCAATTGTATATTATCGCCGTTAAACGCGAGGCCGCTATATAAGTCACCGGTCTGCGCATGCGCCCTGTCCGAGGCGCCCGCTGTCGGATAATAAATACCAGAGTCAACTTGAATAACAAATTCAATAGAAAATTTCATTACCCATTCAGTGGCCGAGCTTCCATAACTTTTGCTGGATAAACTATTCGTCCGTACGCGTTTTATATTTATAAAAATATTTATTTATTTATTATCGATCGATGATTCTTCTCACTTCCCCCTATCTGAGGCTGGAGATCAAAATAATTTTTGGTCATTACATTAATCGTCATAATGGCTTGTCTTAAAGCTGTCGATGGCGCATTAAGATTACACCGCGGGGTAACATATTCGCTTACAAATTACGAGCGACCATAAACTTTCAGATTCAATCGGTTGCATAATGTTAAATGCAAACGCACAAAATGCATATTTTATATTATTTTTAAAAAAAATTCATCGCGCATGCATCAGGTGCATTATTATTTGGATTTAATCATTATATTTTTTTTACATCTTAATGTATATTCTAACTATCTGAAAAGGTGGTAATCCGATGGCGCGAGATCCGGTGAATAGGGTTGGCGAGTTAAAAGTTCCAATCAATGCTCCCTTATTTTTCTGTGTTATTATTGCAGCGTGATCGTGTTGAAGGATCATTTTTTTGTTATTGACCAAAACAGATAGTTTTTTATAAGCTCATGTTTCATTTGCTCGAGTTGTTCACAATACACTGTCGCTGTAACGTTCTGATCAGGTTCAAGCAATTCATAGTGTATAATTCCTAAAAAATCCCACCACACACAAAGGTTCTTCTTTATTGTTAGCGATGGCCGAAAGCCCGGAACAGGTACTTCTCCGAATGAAACCCACTTCTCATCTCCCGCTACAATTCGCTGCAAAAACAGATCGGCTTCATACCGAGACAACAGAGACGTGCAGATTGTACGCCGTCTCCGTCAATCCAAATGACTTGTTTGTACAATTTTCTTATGCGACGAGGATGATCCTGAACTGTAAACCATGGACAGTCAATCTTCAAGAATAATTCCTTAATTGTTAGCGGAGGATCTGAATCGACCATCGACATCGTTTAATTTTTGGGGTCGTCCTTTTCATGCGACAACTTTGAGATCCCTATTACCATTTTTAAACTTTTTAAACTATCGATGACACTTGTTAAGCTTCAGAATATCCCCGTAAGTATCAGTGATTTTTTTCACAGCTTCATTTGCCTTCATTCCGTGATACAAAAAAAATAGCATACAATGACGTAAGTGCGTTCCTTCTATTTTTGGTCTTGACATCTTACCCCCTTTAATGAAAAAAAAATATCCGAAGCATAAAATTTACAACCAAAGCATTAAAGTAATAACAAAACTTACGTGTTCTATTGAAATGTCTATTAAAAATGGGTCAATTTGATTTGCAAATAGGTGTATTTGATTTGCAAATGGGTGTATTTCAGGTAAAAAACCTGTATAGACCCTTTTCAAACTTCTATAGACCCCAAGATGATACACCTCGACCTCGTTGGGAAACCCCACATTAATACATACTATCGTATCTACATTAATGATTTAATATAAAATCTTTTAACTAATCTGAAAATTCCACATATGGTTTTGGTCTCCATTTTATTGCGCAATAAATTTATTTTCATTTTCTGTATTATTTATTATTATTCGACTAAGTATAATTCACAAACGACTTAAATTTAAGAAAAATGTAATTTTCTGAAAAAATAATTATAATACACTTATTACACGATCGTTGGTTGGAAGGAAGAGCCAACCTAAAAAAATCCCTTACCTTAGGAGTCTTTTTTATCTTAAGATACTTCAATTTTTTTTTGTAATCAATATTAAGTCAATCCCACTTTCTAGTCCAGAAGTAGCTGCTTAATCCTGCTGTGCATGGTAACCCTCCAAGAACGATGGGCTCCTATGGGATTTTAGTCCATTTCTCAGTTAAAAATGACATTAACTTGTTTTGGGTGCTGGGTTTCTGGGCGTATTTGCATATTTATATGCAATTCATACCAAAAGTTTTCTATTGTGTTTATATCTGGAGATTGATCAGACCAAAGAAACATATGGTGATTTTGATCGTCTTTCCAGAAAGGTGTTTTACGGGATTTGAATCTTACATAAACGTTAATAGATTTTTTCAATTGTCTTGTCAAACAATGGCCATCATTTTTTTGGATTCTAAATTTCCATCACAGAATAATAATTCTGATCTTCTCCCATAACCATAACACTTATTCTTCCAAATTTTCACGGTACTTTATGAAAAAATATTCTCTAATTGGTCTGCAGAACGCTCTTCGCATCCATATTCGTCCACTATAACTAAATAGACATTACTGGCTTTCTTTAGAAACATACGTGTTTAAGTCTTTTAAAATACAGTTAGTATGACCTTAGATAATAGAGGTTTTTTTGGATTTTTTTTGTGAAGCTCAACATTATCTACGGATTTTTTGTGTCACCAACCAATGTTCAAAAGAATTTCAAAAACATACGTTTTTGAAATTCTTTTGAATTGAACAATAATTTTATTTATTTTATATTAAGTATCATAGAAGCTTATCTTTTTTTTAGTCTGCACTCTCATGCCTGAGGATCGTGACCAGTCTTGTTCCAAATATTCTTGATTTTGGTTTCTCCAGGATTGGGACAGGCATCTTCTACGGTGGAGCCCGTTGCGGTCATCACTTGGTCTACACTACTCCTTCCCATACGTCCTTGTACGAGTCCCGATTGTAAGGTAACGATTTCTCCAAGCTAACGTTTCTTCTAGTCCAAAGTATCTAAGAAGAAGAAGAATAAGCATATGCTTATACTGAGCTCGAAATGCCGTGTGTGGTGTTGTCTATCTCAAGCGATCAGGACCTTTCAGAAATCCAACGGATTATTAATTCTAACCGAACAATAGTCCCAATTACCTAAAACAATAGTTCTGAAGCTTGATACAATTGTAATCAAAATCTATTTTTTCACTAGAGTTGATAAGATATACAGTTGATAAGGTCAGCCTTCCTATAATGAAGATTTTCATTCGATTTTTCGATTTTTCTCGCGCGTCTGTTTACTTTGGACACCCTAATTTTTTACACATTAAATAAATATTATTAAGTTATTTTGTATCTCTGATATATATAGAATTAAAAATTACTTTCTATTACGATTTATTTGAAATTTACGATATACATATAACGGACTAATCTGAGATTTAAATGATTTAATAATACGCCTTAAGTTAAGGTCATAACTATACCTCCGAGTATTGAATTTCTTCGCCTTCTGGTCTCGGCCGAGCAATACAAAATTCGAGCCCATAAACTGGGTATGATTAATGCGGAATTAATCCCGACGACGTCATATGCCAATACGCGATATGCGATACAATTCCTCACAATGCTAACATATATATTTTAAGTGATGACTGGTTCATTACCCTTCTGTGTAATATTTTTACCGGTCAGTCCGATCCCAGTCTGATTTATCATACGGCAACACTTCAACACGTAACGACGCGTACATTATTCATCACTCTGGGCCCCTTTGCAATGCGGACCCGTATTGAATTATGATTTCATTATGGCCCCAAATTAATTTTCAATAAGATCGCACTACATACTAGTGAAAACCATATGGCTCTGCACCTCAAACAGATCATTATTTCGTCGTGCAATAATTGAAAACAAAAAAAAATGAATTGTGCTGTACACCTTGTCTGCAATCTTGCAGAATCCATTGACCTGCTATTTTGGTATTATTTTTTCAAATTATTTATATGAAAGAAATCGAATTTTGCGGGTTATTATATCATAATGAAAAAATCAATCCATAAGAATCATAATAATTAATTTTGGAGCAATATGGAGAGCGTGATACAATAATAATACATAGATTCGTACGATGTTATTTTCTATAAAATATTTACACATTTGTACAGATACTATAATTAGGATTCAAATTTAGATGTTAAAAAAACATTTAGATGTTAGGAACTTGTCCAAAACTCGCTCAGATCTAGAGCGAAATATTCTTGCAAGTGTACCTGCCTGAGTCGATCCAGAAGCAGGGAATTGTTCGGCGGAGACGAGTCTCGTTATTGGTCCCGTAAGTCTTGCGGACCCATAAAGCTCTCGACCCCGGCCGGACCGCGGCCCCCAATAAACCAGATGCGACACCTTCATAACTTCGCCAATCCACACGATCACTTGGCCCGAGGACTTAACCCTTCCGAGGCGAACGGCAAATTATCGCCGCGAAATCATCAGCTCGGTGTCATCATCAGTCGATGGCGGTATGCATCCAAGCTTTTGAGAGGCACGTTGCGTTTCGTGACTGCCGAATTCCATTGCATCCAAAAAAAATTGAGATAAAAATTCAGCACGATCGATAATTCTTCAACCAATCGATAAGTTCTTAATATCATTTGATTCTAAGTCGATTTGATCAATGAAAAATTCTAGCTATCTGACTGCAATGTCACTAAGTTTCACATACTTATAATTTTAAAATAAAAACTAGCAAACCTCTTGCATTCTTTTAAAACCAGCTACAGCCATAACTGTAAGTATAATTGGCTTTAATAAATTAAAATATAGTCAACCCTCCTATAACACTCCCTGCTATACCACAATTGTCTATAATAGACAGTCCCTCCCATACCACTCTTTTGTAGAACGCGATGCATTGATTCCGTTGGAAAAAACCGACTTAATTAAAATCAAATTACGCATTTCGTTGATAATAAAAAATTTCCTCTTTTAAAATTTTGTATGAGTGGCTTCAGTCTACATAGCGCAGATTTTCTATAACGTGATCACAATTTTTTCGTTATAGGAGGACTGACTGTAGGTATTTTTTTGTACCTTATTAATATATGATGATACATTATGCAACAATGCTCATAATCTTGATATATTAATGATCGTAATCACATATTTAGCAGAAACACACATCGCATTTACTAGCAAAAAAGTAATCTCTACTATCATCATCATCATTTTCAAGCCACGAGACACTCAATCGCTGAGTGTATAGGCATTACCAGACTCTTGAATAGTAGTCGAGACTGAAGGAACCAGAGTCTACTTTCTTGTATCCTTAACAGAAACATCTTGATATCCTGTTTTTGTAAAGAATTTTTCCTCTCTTAGCCATTGCTGACATTGGACGTGTATCTTCTACCACTGTTTTTACCCTTCCGACTGTGCTAGTCGAGTCGCTAGTGATTTTGAACCTTGTCGCATAATAGCAATCATTTTATCGTGGAAAAGACCTCCTCAATGAAAGAATCTTCTTGAAAGAAGGAAGAGGAGCGAGAGTATCGAGACTAGATTTTAACGGTCAACAGTTTAGGGTTTTCCTTCTCTGTATATTACTTATTTAGTTAATTGAATAATGAAAAATTATATAATTATTTTAATATATAATATTACTGTGCTTTCCTGAATATAAAACAGAGCTTTATCTATTAATATTTGCTTCAAACTAAGACAACATTTCCAGAGACTTTCAAGATTTCGTTAGTGTTCTTGACGATATAAGTATTTTTTTGCACTTATTTTGCTTAGGGATCAAAATAATATTTCCTTTAAATTTATTGTTAATTTAACCGATCCGTCATATCGGCTCGAAATTGAATGAATTCCTCATCAATATCTTGGCATTTTTATTAAATATTATATATGTATGTACTATCTTTATTTATATTATTGTATTAATTAATTATTATAATTATAAAATGTTCTAAATTATGATATATTAGTAGAAAATCCAAAATATCGCAAGTAATATATACGCACAGAGCGACGACCCGCCGCGACTGAGCCCTACGCGACGCAGAGTTTGCCTCCCAATCTGACACGTGTGCGGTTTCACTCGCACTTGCACGTGCACGATGCTTTTTTTCGCTCGCACCCGGTACGGAGCGAATAAAAACTCATGTTGTTGGTTTTATTTATTTTTTTCGCAGCTACGGACAATAAAAGTCATTAATTATTTATATTATTTATAACATAATTTTCAACTAGAGTTTATTTTCGGAATAAGCCTCATTCACATGACTTTTTAATGTTTTATATTACTTATTATGTATACTGTAATATTAGGCCAGTTATTGTTGTCATTTCTTTTATTTAAGTGTTTGGTTAACGAGTGTATATGTAGTTTTAATAAATTTATAAAAAATATGTATATTACAATATTAAGCTGAAAGTTGGACACGTTTCGCTGTAAATGATTGCAATGCGACATCTATAATTATTTCACGAGTGAAATTTCACATATCTTTACATCGCGAATTGTCCTTTCGTCCGGATTCCTCTCATTTCGACCTCAAAATCCTTGAAATTGATACGATTTGAGCTCGACAAATTTACGACTCTGCGAATCCGATATGTGTCTGGATTATCTTTTTTATTGTTCACATTCCGCCTTATATAGTTTATTGTACTACCAGAATCACTCTTAAAGCCATCACAGAGGTGATTCAACCAGTTACATGTGTTTCACCAACCGTTCGTTTTACGACACATCTTAGTTTATCTCGGATTCGAGAAAAAATACATTAACATCAATCATGGAATATTTTAAAATTTCTACACACTCGGAGTATTTGTGACCAAGATATTGTCGAAACTCATAAATATATAACAACGCCTCAATGCAACATTTTCCATAAACTAAGAAATAATTTAATTAAATTAATATATATAATTGAAAATATGTTGTACATTTTGAAATTCGCGCCAATTTATTTCCGAAATAAAATATGATCTGTTTCGCCATATTTTCGACAGAATCGTGAGTCAATCATGTGTGTGTATGTAATTTTGTGTATCATCTGCCCGTATCATAATCATTGTTATCATTAAAACTTTATGCTCTACACATATGTATCGTGTAACCCGAAATGAGATTGTAATAATAATCGGTGAAAAAATATGAGAAACTCCCCGTATGTATGAGATATGCGAAATTTATGGTTGCTTTAAAAACTCAACATGGTCTCAAAATGAAATTTACTATAATTATAGGATGCTCACTGTTTAAATAAGACTTTTCTCAAGGCAATAATAATGCAGAACGACGAGACGATCTTTTTTCCTCCGATGAAAATATATGGCATACTTTTGATGCATTGCAATTTCGGCTATGCAATTATTAATCATATTGCAGCCGACATTGCAATACAATTACCTAAATATGGTTTAACGAATATGTGTAATCCTTGCCGAGGATCGGATGTACGTAATCTGACGTCGCAATTTGTGCAAGTATTGTAATCACGAGAAAAGCACGAGGGCCTTGATCGGTTTTTAATAATTTGGTAATTTCATGTATTTGTTCAACAGTTCTCTTTTTTAAATAAAGTTTGATTTATTAAAATCGCCTGAGTAATAAAGCAATTAATTACATCAATATTAAAATATTGTTTTTCATGTTAATAATACATCCAATTTTCATTCAAATATTTGCGAATATTTGCGAGGAATTCTAAGAGTCTTATATAAATTAATTATAATATAATCTATTTAAAAAATATTAATCATATTCTCCAAACCCTTGTTTGAAGATCTTCTTTTAATTTTTCTAAGATCTTAAAGAAAATATTATAAATTATTTCTTCTGTTGAAATATTAAAGATTTTTATCTATGAATCATAATTTAGAACATTTTATAATTATAATAATTAATTGATACAATAATATAAATAAAGATAGTAATTAATTAATAGTATTATAATTAACGAATAACGGTAACATGAATATTATTTCGATAATGCAAGTTAACCGCGACTGAGCTAAGTTAGTATTCGGATAGATGTCAGACGAAAACTATGAATTCAGGGAATTCTTTATAACACTGGCCAGGGGGTGTGTAAGAGGAAGAGACCCATTACCCTCGCATGTTTAATAAACATATTTATGTAGGAAGATTGTTGCGTTGAAATGAATTAATTTAATGCCATCTGTCATTCGTTGAATAAATAATATAAATTTCAAACCGACTGAAATAGTATAAAAATTAACCAGTGTCGTGGTTTGGCACTGGTGGAAATAGTTTTGTGACTCATTCTTCTTGCATTATTAGAAACTTTAGAATCTTTATCGAATCCTAATGTGAGTGAATAGCCATGCCATCCATCCATAGTAGTCAAATATATAAAATAAAAACATATGTAAATTAAAGAAAAAACTCGTGTATTTACGATTTAAGTATGCAGATTCCTTGTGTATATTTTATTTGTTAATTGTTAATTATAAAATAACTCCGAATGTATTTTTATTTATTTATACCTATTTCTTTAGTCTCAAACGGCTTAAAACCAACGGCGTTATCCGATGGGGTCTATTTTCTATGAAAATGGGCCCTAAGCACTGATTAATCTAAGAATAAAAAAAATATTTATTATTTTTATTTTATTTAATTTTTCATAAAGACAATCCCGTGATTAGCTTTACAGAATAACCCAGGTCGCCAATCACGCATAAAAACATAACAATAACATGAACAAAAAAGCATATTTAACAATAAAGATAAGAAAAGAATTATAAAATATGTATCTACAAAACGGCTAAATTTTACATCGAATGTATCTACATATTTGACCAAGTGGTTGAGCAGAGTAATAGCTCTGGTTACTGGAGAGTTTCTGAGGGCACCTGTCCTCGCATTTGGCGGAACAAAAAGCACACGCGAGCCTACTCGATGGCGCCCATAAGGGCAACTCGCACAGTACAAGGGAGTTATGTACTGCATCAGCTAACAGCTTGAAGAAGTGCTTTGCTAAGTAAATCGACCTTCTTTTCTCAAGGGTTACATATATCCCAGGCAGCCCTGCACTCATGTGCTGGGGTATAAACTTGGGTAGAATCTAAACTCCCTCATGTAGAGATACCTAAGAAATTTCTTTTGTGTTTTCTCTAATCTGAGGGAATTCGATACGTCATAAGGCGCCCATATAATGGAACCTGATTTAAGAAAGCTCCGAACCAATGCATCGTATAGCACTCGTTTGACTAAGGTGCTACGTATGTGATGAGAATTTCTCAAAACGAAGCCCAACATTCTTGATGATCTCATACACACGTCCGATACATGTAAACTAAATTTTAACTTAGAATCAAAATACCCAGATCTTTAACAGTCGATTGCTTAGGAAGAGTTACTTTTCCAAGTCCGTAATTTAAGATGATGGGATCCTTTGATCTAAAAAATGACGCTCTCCAATACTTAATGAAAGACAATTTAATATTGTCAATGTCCAGCTGCAACGAAAGGGCATCTTCCACTGAAGTAATAGATCGAAATATCGTGTATGGTAATGAATGTATGAAAAAAGGCCCCAAGCATGGATTATTCTAAGAATAATAAAAGTGATTCATGTTTTTTTTTACTAATTAATGCGACAGTCCTCCGCAAATGAGCGGTGCGCGCAGCACGTGTCTCAGAGTTCGCCTCCCACTCTGACGGGCGTGCGGTTTCACTCGCACTTGCACATGTGCAATGTTTTTTCTCGTTCGAAACGCATATTGCTGTTTTTATTTATTTTTTTCGCAATCGCCATATAGGATTTATATTAAAAGAGTTTTTTGAGAAAAATCAAAAATTTTGGGTCCCAAATAGACCCCATCGGCACGGCTAGGTTAAAATAACTTAGATAGAAATATAGATATATATATATACCGATAATTATCGATTGCTTTCCCATGAGACAATGACACCCGAGACTCATCAATCTGGTGCGTTTAAGTTCATAATTTTCCAGAATTGATTGGTCAAGAATTACAGCATTGCGAAACTACTGCGCATGCCACACCTCTTTATTTCAAAATTGAGATTAATCGTTCAATACCATTTCACCGCGATCGTCAGACTTAATGGCATTGATGCATGCGCGGTGCGTGCTTCGGATGCTTTTCGCAACGCGTAGCAAATTCCAAAACGGTCGAATAACGCAAAAATATAATCCGTTTCGACGACGCGAAATTTCGAAAATTCGAGTCGCCAAAAAAACGCACAAATTGGCGCTGTCGCCCCGATTGAATTGATGACAAATTCGGGAGAAATCAGCTTAATTGCCCCGAGGACCTTGTACCACTCGACCGTTTGTCTTCTGTCTTAAACGTTTCCGAATGCCACGCAACAAAATGTACCCCGACACGACATTAATTACGGAATGTGTTACCGTTTCGCGGTCGACGGCAATTGTATAGGCGATTTAATGATTTTTTCACGGCAACGGCCATAAATCTTCAATGTCTGACTTTTTTCCGAAAACAAATAAATTGGACCGATTATTGTCTCGACGTAATTAAAATGTGCGATTAGAACACGCCTATAAGATTATATGGATATTTACACCCAATCTATTATAGTAATTGTGAAGCCTTATCAGAAAGCTTAAATTATATTCGCAGAAGAAAAGCTCTACTTTAGTTAGAAGCAGCGTCGTAAACAATTGAAGCGTGTTTGAGTCATTATTTTGCAAGGGTACATCACATAAAAAGCTTTGTATGCAATTCTCTGAATAAAACATTACAATACCAATATGCAATTTATATAACAATAAGTGCAAATGTTAATATATTTGCATTTGTATATCTTGGTCTCTAACGGATTTCTCAACACAGAACCAGTATGTTCTGGGAAGGAAAACCCTAAACTGCTGATCGATAAATGATCTAGTTTAGTTTTCCCTATGGGGAGATCCTTCGTGGTTAATAATCACTTGCGACTTGTTGTTGTTACAAGCAGACAACGCCAAGAGAATATAAGAATGACTAGACACAGTCGGGAGGGTAAAATCCAATACCAACAGTGGTAGAAAATACATTCAGATAGATGTCAGCAATGGTCATGAGAGGGAAAACTCTTAACAAAAGACCGCATACCAAAACGGCTTGTAACTTCGCGGTATGGCCACAAACAGTGGAAGTGGGTTTGTCTCAGAGTTCGCTTTCCTCTTCTATAAGGGTTCCGGCCTGATGAGTCACAGCTAACATTGACCTTATTTTTTAATAGCAATAGCATTTATTATGGTATGGACCTTCCTAAATGCAAGGTTCTCTAGAAAAGAGGAAGCAAAAGTATCGAAACTAGAATTTATTATCGACCTTCTTTTTACGGTTTTTCATCCAAGAGTATATTGGTTCTACGGAAATTCTACGGAGCTATGAGGAGCCAGGCCGCTATCCAGGCCAATTAAGTGACCCGTAGCCCCCAATCAGACCGTAAATTATATACGAATTGACTCTAGCCTCGTCTGATTATTATTGTTACAATCCGCGCGTTGACAGCTTGACTTCCGGGCTAATGGTCAGCGACCTGACCAGTACTCAAAGAGCCAAGATAACCCTGAGGACGATAGTCTCAGTCTTTACATCAGGGTTTAGACGGACTTGTCTCTGCTGAAGATCGCGATGGGGAACACCCCCAAGTGATACAGACCCACCTCAGGATTAGAAGGCCATTTAAATTAAATTAAATAATTTGACTACACATTTGCATCGACCACGATTTGGTATTTTAGTTGATTTTGATTGATTTGGTTTTTTAGGTAATAGCTTGTTAATCATTGAATGGTTGGTTAAAGTGTTGACGAAGAGTTAAAGAGGAGTCCTTGCACCATTGTGAAACTCCGACTCCCATTCGACTACCATTCAAGAGTCTGATAGAGCCCAAACACTCAGCGAGTAAGTGTCTCGTGACTGGCAAATGATAATGATGATGATGATGATACCAATTATTAATATACACTCTAACTCGATAGCTATTTCTGCTAAGAAATTAACGAAGATCACTAACGACTTGATAACAACCGCGTTGTCCGAAGAGGGTCTCTTAGAGACCCCAAGTATTTCAAGTCAAGATATTGGTAAATTTTTCATGAACTTCTTGACTGAGTTTTTGCAGAACGTTTCACTCGCACTCGGCGCATTGTATCGGATGCGAGCGAGAAAAAACGTCAGCCGCATGGTAACAGCAGCGAATATTGTTGTTTTTATTATTTTTTTCGCAATTGCAGACAATAAAAGACTGATCATGTATAATATGTATTCTTTGTGGCATGTAGGATTTATATTATTATTATTATATTGTTATTCGAGAAAAATCAAAAACCTGGGACTGAATACACTTGGAAGTGTACAGTTTTTTTAAGTCAAATACACCCGTTTGCAAATAAAATGCATCCTTTTGCAAATAAAATGCATCTTTTTACAAATCAAATACTACTTTTTACAAATCAAATGCCCGTTTTTTTTCGTTTTGAAGGAACTGGTAAAAAAAACGTGAAACTTAAATATTTAATCGTTTAACTTAATTTGTAAAATTTGATTTGTATAAAGTTGTATTTGATATGCAAAAGGGTGATTTTGATTTGCAAAAGGGTGCATTTGATTTGTAAAAGGATGCATTTGATTTGCAAAAGGGTGTATTTGATTTGAAAAAAACTGAATCAACCCAAACCAAAACAAATATGTCAACATGAATTTCGCACATTTTTTTTATTAAAACTATATATCATTATTGATTACTTTAAGATTATGATTTCGGAGTTTTTAATGTGCTTAAACATTTTTCAGAAATTATTATTGCAAATATATTATTTTCGAGCTGCGTGTGTGATTGTGGTTTTGCTACCATTTAACTATACTCCGGCAAAGTTGTACTTCGACATCTTAATGTCTTTCAAGATCGTGAAGGAGCTGTTCAATATTCACTTATTACACGACAATATCCAAGCTTATAAATAAAAATATATTTAACGGCGCTCAATATAAAACCAGATCATTATTCGCACGTTCGCACGTGACACAATATTTAATACGACTTTGGCATTCGATCGTATCAACGGTTGAGATTAACATTTAGAATAATGGCTCTATTGTGCAGCTCCATGAAGCATTTAACACTATTTTAGTCATAAGCGTTATCACGTTATCCTATAAAATTACAATAAAATGTCGATTTGAATATATTGCGCAATTTCGCCGTGGCACATCATGAACTTTGCGCGAAAGTAAACACACGGAATCATAACCTATTCTCGGAAACAATAGGTCGCAATTCTGCGACTTTGCGGGGAAAAAAACCAACTCCGATCCGCCGTGGGTTTTATATTAATTTCAACGTCGGTAAATTGTAATGCCGTCGTATCTAAAACTAGTATTTTTCATCGAAGATCCCTGTGACAAAAGTAACGTTTAAACGATCAATTAATCCAGAGTTACGATGTTGATCCGGAGGCTGTGCGTTAAAATTCAAAATGGTTTCGGCGTCTAGATTTACAGGGCAACCACCTCGCCTCCATTCATTACGGCTAATTGTCATTCGTTTCTCGTAAAAACTTCAAAAATTTGTATATATTTCGCCGTTAAACGGATTAAGACACACTTTATAGTGGAATATCTTAAACGCCAAACGTATACAGGCATATTTAATGCGTAAGCGGTCCGCGGAACAGACGCAGATTTCTTTATTTACTTATATTTTAATTTTAAAAATTAAGCAATTTAAAAATACTTAATATATTGCTCGAATTGCGCTGAACCTGTGCGGTTAAGTGCCGGAGTTAACTACCTTTTAACATGTAAATTGTGGGTTGTTCAATTTTTGAAAACAAACATATGCATGAGTACAATTATAATAAAATTAAAATAATTTTCGACGTCTTTCGATATTCGATTAAAAACAGAACGGGCAGCGACTTTTAATAATACTTAATACTAGCAATGAGTACTAAAATGATCTCGTTTAAATTCATATTATTGCGAAAAATGATTACTTTATTAAACAAAAGTTGCAGTTTTGCATAAATCTTTCAATATATGCAATTTACATAATTAATTATTTTTTATAACACGAGATGAAGGTTGCTTCACTTCTCAGTAATATAAAAAACAAGTGACATTTTCCTGAAAATCATCATGTGAATTGTTTCGTTTGGAAATTATGTAATAATAATTATTAGCAGCTACTACATTTTCCAAATATTAATAGCTCTACAGATATGGAATATATTTTTTTTTAATAATTACTAGTTGATATTCCATGTTTGTCATATGTTTGTCGCTATTTTTTATTCAACGATAATTTATACCTCTTACTATTAATATAATGTTGATAGTGGCGGATATATGAATGCTGGAGCATCAGGCCCCCGACAATTAGGGGCCTCAAAGAGGCCCCCAAGATCTTACTGATTATTTTATAGAATCATGGAAAATATATCAAATTAACCATAAATTCAATGCTTAGCTTTCTTTAAACCAACATTTATTAGAAATAAATACAGATCGACTATCAGAGACAAAAGGCTGAATAATTGTTTCATTCATGCCGTAGAAAAATTACATAGAAAAATCAATTACTTATGTTGAAGCAATTAGAGAATATGACCAAGACAGTTTAGCAGGGTTAAGCAACCTTTTTTTACAACGGGCCAGTTACAAGTTAAGAAACATAATAATACAAACACTAAGTGATGAACTCAAATTATCTCTTTATTAACAAATAAACCTAGTATAAAAAATACAGAAATAAAATACTCATTAATAGAAATACTATACTTATATAAAACGGCGAAAGATATATTTGGAAAAAGATTAGCGGTTCGAAACCATCTGCGTCGTCCGAAGGGGATCTATTTTCCATTATAAATTGTAAAATTAAAGCATTTCAAGTCAAGATATTGAGAAATTCTTGATCAATATCTTGATAAAAGAATTATTATATTTTTGTGTATCATGTTGTTGAACACTGCGGATAGGAGGGTTTCCTGTGTATTCAAATATTCGAATACTATGACTAATTGGAATAAATACTGTGCAGCTCGATCTTTATTTATATGAGAGATTTTAAGGCATATTTCACGTCCTTCTCATACATTAATGTTTATATATATTTTTTTTATTAATAAAATATTTTACTGATTCTGCTCTTTTAACCGATCCGTCACAGAGGCTCGTAACCAACCGTGTGGTCCGAAAGGGGTCTATTTATAATGGAAAATAGACCCCAAGCATTTCTATTCAAAATATTGATGAATTCCTAATAAATATCTTGACTTTGTTTTATAAAAAAAGGATTATTATAAGAATAGAAATAGTTATTCATGATACGCTTCATAATTTTGTCGATATTTTGGATTTTTATCTTATCAATATGACAAAGTATATGCTACTAGAAAGGGTTAAAAACTCTACTCTGAAAGGATATTATAAGGATATAATGATCACAGCTGTCATCAGAATGGCCTGACTGGGTTCGAGTCTGTCAATCGCTGAAAAGGCTTATCTATTTATTTGACTACTATGGATGAATGGGATAACAGAAAGATTACAAAGCGATATTCACCTATATAAAGATTCTAAAGATGCAAGGGGAATAAGTCTCTCAAACTAATATTTCATGTCAGTGTCGTAGTCAGTGCCAAACCACGACACTGGGTATTTTTTAAATATTATTTCAGTTGGATTAAAATTCATAAATATTTATTCAACGAAAAGTATATGTCCTACCTACAAATTTTTTTATAAAACATTCGGAGGTAATGGGTCCCATCTATACTTATTAACGCGATTAACTGACATATTATCGTAATAATATGTATGCTACATACAAGCCATACCACTTATGGCTAACAAGCCTTCCTGTCTCTGAAGGAAAGAATGACCAAGGCTGAGGTGGCTGGACTGTGTACAGAGGGACACTACATCATTGAAACTTACCGGAAGATAGAGCGACGTTGTGAAAGACCGGATAAAATGGAGAAGAGATGCCTGGGTTCTACAATAGTATTGTTGAGACTATGAAGTCCCAAAAATCACCATCCGTCAATAAATATGAATAATATACACTGAAAAAATGATATAATTCGTATTTTAATTAGTCTTTCCGCTTATCAAAATCAGAACTATTTACTGTTAATTAATTTGGCGATATTCTAGCATTCAGATATGCAATTTTTGAGAATAAAATCTCGCTATTTCTATCCAAATTAATTTTATGATACTTTTTTAATTTTTGAATATAAATGTATATAATGTTGAAGTCGATACATCATATTGATCTTATTCCTTTCCAGCGGCCATTTATCATCCGGAGTCAATACTATTTGTTTAACAACTGGAATCGAGACGGTGTCAAAACGCGATGAAATATAACCGCGTTGCTCGTAGCATGAGAAAATCCGTTCGAGAACTTCTGCATATGCAATAAACGCAACTTGAGTCCGCAACAACGAAAGAAAAAGCGCAGACGTTCATTATGAAATGTGCTCAAATTGTATCGACGCAATATAATTATTATGCGATATCGTGTCGGCGTGCAAAAACAATAAAGCCGGTGGGGCGTTCGTGCCGCGGCTTTGCATACTGATCCGAACATAGGTTCTCCCCGTGTCTTAATTATTGTTGAATCTGCAGACCTAAATGTTAAGGCTTGTCGGTGGAATTTCAAACCCGCGGCTATCTGGCAGCGGCGGTAGCCGTGTAGCATCGGCAGCGGCTCCTCTCGGCCAATCAGCGGGATCAGCTCGGCGCTAATAGGCAACTGCTGTGCACACCCATTGCGACGCAGGGGGCTAGGGCCCATCTGCATTCGGCATCTGATCCTCTGGCCGGCGCTCGATTGCGCCAACGATTAGCCCGGAATAATGGCCATTGCATCAAACCTCCGATACTAGACATACTTGCACTAATTAAAAGTTTTCCTCTCCTATCCACAATAAATTGGTCGGAAAACAATTGATTTCTTATGCTTCTTCGGCTGCCTTGGTCGTTTTCGGAGTAGGCTAATTACATAATATTACAAAGGACTTGCATCCCATTGTATTATAGCATCAAAATTCAGAAACAGACGTTACTTTGTAATGCTACGAGCAATAAAAAGCCGAGGAGGACACAAAAAATGGTTTGCCCTAGGGAAGTATCTTATCGCCGATGCTTTTTAACATATACGGACGATCAACCGATAGACCTCTATGCTGACGGTTTGGTCATTGCATCACAAAGTACGTCTTTGACGATCATAGAAGAAGCATTAGTCAAGGCAACGCTCAACCAGTACGGGGCTCGTCCACAAAGTAAGTTTCCTTGGGGCCATTTACTGAAACAAATCACAATTTCGTGGAAATATTTATAACACTTGCTAACCCGACATAAATTTCTTGAAGTGTAGGAAAAGAAATTACGAGAAGCGAGGTTCGAGCTGTAGGGTGGATGATTAAACACCTCCCAGCTGGACTGCTGCAGTAGACTCGCTGTCCATTAAGACACTGCACTTATCAGCATGAATAGTTTGTCAACCTGCTGAAAATTGTCTGCAGAAGCGACGCACCATCTGGTTGTTCATGAAGCTAGGCCCACAGATTCCGCACAGTTGACGATACAATTTTGATCGACACTATGCTCTGTGCATTCAAAAACTGTATCACTGACAGCACTTAATGTTAGTATATGACCCATGTTACGTCAATGCTTTATTACGGACGCACAGTTCTTTACTAGCTGTGGGATGAGTAGGAAACTTATTTTGGGAATATGGCTCGTATTATAAAAGCAAACTCCTTCAGATCTAGCTCGTCAACGTATTTTTAGACATAACATTGAACCTAATTCTTATAAAAAGCTGTATAATCAAGATAAAAATAATAGCCAGAAAAAACATCACAAATAGTATGAGGCACATGAAGCACTAACTCTCACGTACTTAAGGTATCAGTCATGAGATTATGCTACTCAGTTGGTAAATATAACTATCCAGTATAGGGTAGTCACGCCACATTACAAAGTTGGATGTGGTCCTAAACGAAAGTACACATCTTGGCAGGAATTGCACCTCATTATATAAAAAAAAAAACCATGACAATCGACGTTCAGTGGACTTGTCAAACATAGGATACAGCTTATGTTTGGACACGCACCCTGTCATAGGAGACTCAAGTCAAGAGCTAGATTTGCTAGAACAGCAAATGTTCTCACTGACACTGCAACTGCGGAAAGAATCAGGAGGTGGAAGGAAAGGCAGATCATTGCCCTATACGAAGTGGAAGATGCTCAACAGACTCCGAACGATGAGGAAGTTACACAAATAATCCTGCGACCTATGACTGCGGAGAGGTGCAGATCTTAGTGCTCATATGTGCGTTAACCTCACCTGCCTGCACCTAAGACGATCTGCTAACGCAACTGACGCGTCAAAGCTGGTCAAAATCCACCATGACGAAACGAAGCATGTTTTCATGTTTCTCAGACAGACATCAAAAAATTATTCACCGACATAATAGAAAAGCGCCTTTGAAATATGACGCTGCTGAGAATACCATGGACCGCTAAACGCACAAACGTATCTGTTCTAAAAGGAATGGGAAACAATAAAGAGGATAGACTTTCTACCATATATCTAGGAAGAATTCTTCGATATTTTGGGCATTTCGCCAGAAGAAACGATAGCCTGGAAAAGGTAGTCGCGCTTGGAAACGTACAAGGACGCAGGGGAAGGGGCAAGGCGACCAAGTGAAGACCGCCACAGGCTCCATCGTAGAAGATGCAGAATCCAGAGAATCTTGGAGAGATAAATCAAGAAGATTTGGAACAAGAATAGTCACGATCCTCAGACACAAAGGCGCCGACTAAAGAAGAATAGAAAAACCAAAAATAAATTAAATTATCTTTATATTCGATCATGCTTGCCGAGCTTTTTTCGAATTTGATTCTACAAGAAGCTTATGTAACAAACAGTGTTACAATTAGACCTAAGTTTCGACATCATACCCATACACATATCGTTCTAGATCGTCACGTATTTACCAAATTTTACAGAAATATCCACTGCCAATGTCGAATTTCAAGAGCCATACTTAAAATATTTGGTGCAATTATTTCCATTCTTAAAGCAAAATTTAAGGAAGATTCATAGTCTCATTTATTCCATAAATAAAAAAGTCACTGAGCATTCCAAAATACGTCAAATATTTTCTATAATCTATAAGATCCGATATGGCTACCAATGTCAAGATATGTCAAAGACGTTTTAAAATTATTGTTTATTATTAATAAATAACAAATAATTCTGATTTTATTTAAATTTTAACTACATAAAGGAGTTTATAATAATTATACGGAATTACTATACTATAGCTAATTTTTAATTAATCAATATTATATTTTAATATACAGTTCTGTGAGTTCATATCAATATAATAATATTTTCATATAAACAGTACTCATTATTAAATATAATTTATACAGCAATAAACCCATCGAATAGCTATAGTAAAACCGAAGTGATTTATTACCCCATCGCGAAATTTATTAAAGTATATCATCACATTTGCCACAATTTAATTTCTAATAAATGTATATTATGCGAGTAGTAAATGTAATAATGCATTATAAAACACAAATTGATTTTTTAATGGATTTATAAGGAGACCAGTCCGTCTCGATATACCGGTTGGCTACCCTTGCTCCGCGGACCGGAGCCTGGGCCGGAGGACGCGACCGAAATCGACTCCAAATTAGTGAATGGTTGGTTTTGCTCATCTCGCCGACAGTTCTAATGCTGTCGACAATAAACACCGTCGAAATATGAAAGCGGTGATTTAGAGTCTAGATGATATTTTATTATATCCAATCATCTAATGGAGCGCCATGATATATTGTCGAGACTAGTCTTCCGATTTACTGCAAGTGACCTAACCTTTGAGTCCGCGGTTTAACTTTCCCGATACCCATTAGACACTTCTTGTTTACACCATATGAATAGTAATTTATGGAAATACATTTTTTTTCTGTTTCAAGATGCGTGTGAATGTGTTCGACCTTAGACTCGTTGCATATCCACATACTTTATTCGATTCAGGTGACGAGTTTCTAATAAATATGTCCAGAATGCAATATTGTGTTCAATATTGTATTATATTTATGTAATGGACTTGGAAATTAACATTTAACTGAACCTTAAACGTTTACTTGATGATCCCTGGGCGATATAAACTATTTCAGATTTTCATAATCTAATTTGCCTTTTAAAACATCATGTATAATAATAATAAAACAAATAAAATTATAGAAAATGTTTGCATTATACTATGATCTAAAATTCGAGGATGCCAGATAAAAAACTCAAACGGAAATTTGTAAATAGTCTTAAAATGATCCAAAATAATTCCTTTGAGATATTTATTTTATTTTTATGGATATATAACAAATTTAAGAATTTTAATTATTAATAACAAAATTAGAACCCAATTATTACATCAAATATTTGTATTTTGTCGGTCCTCTTTTTTGCTTTATCGCGACATGCATACTCTGGGGCATAGAGTCCATTGGAGCCGGTGAATGTGCCGATGGGGTCTATCTGGGACCCCACGTTTTTGATTTTTTTCGAATAACTCTTTTAATATAAATCCTACATTTCACTATTTTTTTTGTATTAGTTTAAAAAATCTATAATCAATGACCTTTATTATCTGCAATTGCGAAAAAAAAATAAAAAACAACATATATGCGTTTCTATTGATACGGGCGTGTTTTTTCTCGCTTCATACCGGATGCTAGCGAGTAAAACCGTATTAGTGACACATGTGGCGTAAACTCTGGGACGACGGCGTGCCTCCGTCTGAGGCGGGACATTGTCGAGTTCCTGCATCACTTCGAAAATATCAACCAAATTATGATGCATATCATGAATAACTATTTTTATTCTTAGAATAATCCATTTTTAGCTTTTTATGTCAAGATATTGACGAAGAATTCATCAATATCTTGACTTGAAATGCTTGGAGTCTATTTTCCATAGTAAATAGACCCCACCGGGCGACACCGTTGGTTTCGAGCCGCCGTGACAAATCGGTTAAAATTCCATCATGCCATACTTATTTGAATTTTTTTTATAAGGTCAAAATCCCAAGATGGCTTAGAAAATTATTTATCTCATCAAGAGAAAAGATGGATTATTTATATTTTTTTTCATAATTCTGTTTGCAACGCTTACTGCTACGAAAAAATGTAACTTACCATTCCGGGTCTGTGACACGGAGTACTGTCATCTTAAAAAAAGATGTCATATGTGGTAGAAAGGTACAGTGAAACCCCGTTTCTACGTTTCTGGAGGGACTGATAAAAATTATCGTGGTTAGAGAGAAAACGTAGATTCGGGGTTGATGGAAACGAGGTACTAAAATAAAACGGGATTGTAAATATTAAACAAAGAATTACCCCCAAATCATATGGCCAGCTGGAATCTTCACAGTCCTTCGGAGACAGTTTTGGTGCATCCGCTTTCCGGATTTACGCCTCACAGACTGAATTCCATCAGATCCAAACATATTCAATCTCCTTTCATAGAAGAACATGATGTTCTATCAGTTGGTTTTGGTCAATCTGAATCAAGACTGAATTTCATTATATTTTTCATTAGGAATGGTTTTTCGCTGGCCAATTCGCCATTCGGCCAATTAAACCTCCTTCCCACAAACTTCTCCAGATGGTGTGTACCTTAATTTCTGCTACTCTCTCCACGACTTGCTATAAATTGGTCTCGAATATCTTCTGATGTCAAAAATCAATTTTACAGACACAGCCGCCTCAGCAACCAATTGTCTGCTGCAGTTCTCATACGGATCGCTCTGCTATCATTAGGCAACCTGTACCAACTGAATCTGCATTTTTTTTTAAATGCTGCTCACTGTTGTGTTGTAGCAAACCAACTGTTCTCTCATTTTGTCTTATCGACATCCCTATGATATGTGATAACGTCTAAAATCTGACTTTTGTTCTCACTACATAACTTTATAAATTTTGGCATCATTTAAATTTTTAATGTTTAAAACTTCACTTGACGGCTTGACTTGTTATTGACAGAATACCATAGGGATTTACTTGTTTCTAAATATATTGTAAATATGTACCGTATGAATAGATCGGTCCTACTATACAAAACCAATTAAACATCGGGCCTTTATTGATTGCAGCACAAGCTCCCACTCGCAAGACACTAGCCCGGCGACATTAGCGGCCGTTTATTGTTGAAAGTTGTCCACGCACGCGCGTACATCACCCAAATCTCGATTGATAAATATGTTAATGGCGAAAGAGTAGCAATGCGCTCGCCTCTGGAATGCCATGGCAAAATGTAGTTAAATTTTAACGATATGTATCCAATCATATATCAGCCGGTGGTGCCGGAGCATCTCTCCCATGACCTCTGACGCGGCTCGTGAAACCAGTATCAGGAAATGTGCTATTGTATCAATACTATTATTTATGTACGCAATAAATCACACGCGCATTAAGTTTCATAAATTATTGCGGAGGTCCCAAAATGAGCGGGGCACCGGTAATGACCGGAGCCCGGGAGTAATGCGGAGGAGCGGCTGAGCGCGGCCGCCACGGTAGCGCCGGCCCTCTGATTGATTCAGACGATCATGATTGCCGCGAGATTGAATTAGAGTCATTACAATAATTGGTCCCCGATAGAACTTATCCAGCTCATCTGGTGTAATGGGGACGGGATTGTGTATTCCGATGCCGATTCTACAATTCAAATATGGTGCAGCAGGGCCAGGCCAGCTCGATCGGAATAATGCATCCAAACCAAGTTTCGGAAATTTTTGAACAATAAGAAAAAATCATCTCATGAATAGGATACATAGCAGGTTATAGCATTTGATGTATAGCAGGTGATGAATGACATTACTAATAATTGATCAAATCATGTAAGTCACAATCGCTAGTCATAGAATGCTGACAAGACAGCTACTAACGACTTCTAGTGACAGGTGTGCTACGGGTGTTGCCCGTAGCACCCGATCAAACGGTAAATCAAATACGAATCAGCCCTAACCACGTCCGATTATTATTGTTACCATCTGCGCGTTCACATCTCAGCTTCCGGGCTTATGGCTGGCTACCTGACCGACTGTATTGAAAACCCTAGTTAACTTGAGGAACGACTATCGCAGTCTAGGCATCAGGATTGAGACGGACACGCCTCTGCTAGTGTGCTTAGGAGGTGGATAGAAGGTGGATGGTATGTGATTGTTAACATAGCCGTGCCGATAGAATCTATTTGATAAACGAAGTTTTCGGAAATTCAATCAAATCTCAATTGCGGAAAAAAAATAACAACAATATGTGTTTCGATGTTATTTATCGCTCCGTACCGGATGCGAGCGAGAAGTAACATCGCGCATGTGCAAGTACGAGTGAAACCACGTGCGACGAAATAGGAGCATGCGTCAGTCGGGGCGAGACATAGTCGAGTTCGCGCGTCATATTGATTAGTAAAACAATTCAAAATATTTACCAAATCATGAAGTATATCATGAATTGCTATTTTTTTTCTTAGAATAACCCATTTATTACCATTGCGGGGGTCTATCTGCATACATTCATACAAAATCAATCGGACAATGTCGTTGGTTTTGAGCCGCCGTGACGGATCAGTTAAAGATCCAAATTTTGTTAATGGCCTTAATTGCATAGTCCTTCGTCAAAAAGAACAGCATGGAGTGACGCGTTTGTTCGTCGTCGATTTCAGGCTTAGATGTTTATTTTATTTATTTACGTGGCCTTATAACTATGAGACGGGTCTTTGCCATCTGGAGGACACCTCCGTCTCAACCATGATGTCATGTCTGAGGGACGTTCTCCAGGTAATCTTTGCTCTTTGAATACGGGTCAGGTCACCAACCAAAACCCGGGAGCCGAGCTGTCACGTGTGGATTGTAACAATAATAATCAGACGAGG